>CAODLS013710638.1:0-12958 GCA_948243855.1 Flueggea neowawraea
TAATGCATTGGATCCAGAAGAGACAAGAACTGGGCGGACACGGCCTTGGCCACGGCCGTGTCCGTGCCCGTGTCTTGGCTTGTTGAGTTTTTGGAGCTACACGGACACGAAGGCATGGCCGTGTGTCGAAGGTTTTTGTCCGTGTCTTCCCTTCACTGACCGTGTAACGAATTCTGACGGGATTTAGGGTTTCAATTAGGATTGCTCGCTAGACCAACATCGAACAGAACCCGACTATGGTTTGCTCACGAGACCAACATCGAATAGATCCTGACATTTGTCTTCCGCTGCTGGTTAGGTCGTGCTTCAACAGAAATCAATGTATGTAACTCGAACCTACTATTATATACTATTTATCTGTTAAATCGGTAGTTAGATTCCTTCAGGTAGATTAACTGGTAGCTAGATAACATAATTGGACTTTAAATTTGTAGATTTTGGTAATTTGCATAGATAAAAGATAAAAACGACGACTTTTTCTTTAGAATTATAATACGTTGAATATACAATAATTTTTGAGTCTATTCACCTGCCAATTTTATTTTTTATTTTTTAAATCGATTCGTTACTAAGGTGGTATCAGAGTCGATTACAGCCAAATATTGACATATTTTCCTGTAAATGATTTAAATCAGGGCTACGTTCTTGATAGCAGAGGCATGTTTAATATGGGGTTCAGTGAGCAACTCCCATCAGACAAAACACAGGTATATTTTCGTCAGTGAGTATAAAGTCATACACTCAGTAAGGGAGTTTTTACAGCAGGAGCTGGTTTCATTATGATCACCAGTCTTCTGTCCAACATGAATCACTCTTACCAGTGCAAAACTCAGGAAGAATTTGTAAGGTCCCAAGGCAACAATGGTGACCAGGGAGAGTACGGTTTGATGCTTGTGACTTACACTGATTAAACATGCTCGTTGTAATCTTGTTTGTATTGTGCGTTTAAAATGTATTGATGAAACATTTACTTAACATGCTAAAGTTATGTGACTTATATTCTCTATAAACATATAAGTAAAGGAAGGCATTACATTTCAACAATTGATGTCTTCTAAGAGATGAGAAAGACTTGTTTCTGGTATCATTTTTTAATTTTTTTTTTCTTTTGTAAGAAAGATTATGTTTTCAACATTTACTTAGCATTTACTCAGTAATCATCGTCATAGTCCTCGTTAGCAATAATGAGCAGGTCACCTCATGACAATTCTTTTATCTCTGATTTTTACCAAACATGAACATTGTTGATGTCTACGTTTAGATATAGCCCTTTGTGTTCAAAACTTCGGTTTATCTTTTCGTTTTTAATATAAATCAATTGTCATTATTTGATTATTTTAGAATAGAAGATTATACAAGTTTAATATGTCAACATTTTAAAAATATTAAATGCACAAACTATTTTTAAAACTACCGAAAAAGGTCAGACTAATTGCACAACAGTCGAAAACTGAATTCATGTGCGGGAAAGCAATCTCGCATAAAAAAATGAAGAAAAAAAGTGTAAAAGGATGTTTTTGTAGCGTTTCTCCTGAGGCCACAAATGGTGCACAAATGGTGTAAGATGTACAAATGATGCATTGATGGTTTATAAATTGAATTTTAACTGATTTAGATAATTTGAATTGTGGTTCAAATTTAATATTAGAAAAACTAATTTTCGAGTCCATGAGTTTTGTCCTAATTAGTAAGTCAGTTCTTATATTTTTGAAAATAGCAAGTTAATCCTTCACTTATGCTTGAGTTGAAAAATCAGATTGCACTTAAGTCCTTCTGTTAGTGATCCATTATTGATCCGTTAGTAAGTTGCTGATGTGTCATCTGATGCACTTTAAATAAAATTTTAAAAACAAAAATAACCTTGAAGAGTAGATCTAACAAAATAAAAAATTTATTATGTTGAAAAACTGTAGATCCAACAAAAGCCAATTCTATCTTAACATGTTTGTTGAATCAATCTCACTCAGAGTCAGGCATCTTCAAATTTCACATAGGAGTTTTTAATAAAATTCATTGCTGCAAACATACAAGATTGAATGATTGCTGCCATAAAACATACAAGATTGAACAATCAAAATTTATTCATTCATCGCCATAAACAAGTTAGGGCTAGAGAATTCAAAAAACCAACAAAACATAGAAATTAAAGGATTAATTTTTTTTCTCTCTTTTGGGTTCAAAACCCAACCTGCAAAAGCAACAATAAGAACACCACCATTTTCTCTTTTCTGGGTTCAAAAACGTCACTCAATAAGAACCCAACCTGCAAAAGCAACAACATGAACACTAATTTGGCTTCCCTCTCTCTGCTCTTATTTGTCCTTGCTTCTCTCCGTTTCTCCCTTCCTTCTCTCTTTCATGTCTCCTTCTCCCTACACCGCCACCACCTCTCCTCCTTCGTCTCTCCTCTCTTCTCTTCCACCACGCCACGATCTCAGACTTTGCACTCTCCTCTCTCTGCAATTCTCAATTTCATTTTCTTCTTTGTCAACACTCTTTGTTGTCTCTCTTTCACAGCTCTCCTTTCTCTTTTTGACTTCATCTTGCTGGCGACGAATTTGGCAACAAATCTGGTGACGAACGTTGGATCTTATTGGTGACACACGACAGATCTAATGTAACGAATCATGTTTAGGTTGAGAAGCTTTGACGAATCACTGTGTTGTGAACACCAGCAACGCCAACAAGTTGTTTAGTGATCAATTTGAGTTGTGTGAACGACGACGACTACTAGAGTTGTGGATTGTGTTTACAACAATTTTGAAACCCTTGTTGTAGCAATTAACTAAACTCTGTCAGGTTTCTTGTTTCAACCCAGACAAGAGAAGAACGCTCAAGTCTTCCTTTAAAGAACAAGTCGTCGGAGGAGGAGGGGTATGAGGCTGGGAGAGAGAGAGAGAGAAAGAGAGAGGTGGAAGAAAGAAGTGGGAGAGAGAGAATAGAGGAAGGGTCTCAACAGGTAGAGAGAGAAAAATTGACAAAAATGGTTGTGATTTTGAAATTTAAGGGAGGGCATTTTCGTAAACATCCACTTCTGTTAACCCCCTCAGTTAAAAAATACGCGTGAAGGACTAACTTACTATTTCCAAAAACACGAGGACTAATTTATTAATTATGGCAAACCTCAAGGACTCAGAAATTAATTTCTCTTAATATTATTTTAAGATGAACTAGTGTGCAAACTATGCACCAATGGTGCATAAATCGTTAGTAGTGCTAGAAAGCTAGAAAGAGAGAGAGAGAGAGAGTGCGGTAGAGAGAGATAGAGTGCACACCACAGACGAGAAAATGAATAGTGAGAAAGAGAGGGAGAGGAAGACCTGAGAAATAACTATATATGAGAGTAGGGGTGGTAATTCGGGTCATGTTGTGTCTAAACATGTTAACCCGTTTATGACCCGAATTTTAAACGAGTTAACCTGTTTATGACCCGAATCTGTTTAATACCAACCCGAACACGACACAGATATTTAACTGGTTAACTGTTAACAGGTCTCATGTCACGAGTTAATCCGTTTAACTTGTTTAATACAATAAAAACTCATTTCACAGGTTAACTCGTTTAACACATTTAATCAGTTTAACACGATAAAATCTATTTAACACGTTTAACCTATTTATAATACACAAACAAATACACAATTAAAACTAAAATAACTCCAACTAAAACAATAAATATTCATTTATAATATCCACTAATACAATAATATTTTAAATAAAAGTAAATCAAATACAAAACAATTAAAATTATAAAGTCTATTAAAAAGTTATAATTCTCAATATAAAATATGAAACAATATTTTTTAATAAATTTCATTCTCCATAAATATAAATATCATTTTTAATAATCTTCATATATTCGTCGAATCGTGTCGTGTCATTTAAATAGGTCGTGTCCAAAATTGTCAGTCAAATAAGAGTGCTATTTTTAGCGGTAGTTTGGAAAATCTGTTATTTTCCATGACAATCATCGTGGGCTTTTCTCATTTAAGGCAAAGGTGGAAATGACACCTTGTATTCTTTTATTAAGCTATTTTCCCAAACACACCCCAGCTAAAAGTCTTTCGATTTAAAACAGACATAAATAGTACAGTGCCTTTCTCATTTGATCAGAACGCATGCTTTTTTTTTTTATAGTTCAGAATGCATGCATTTAGATATAGCATTTTAGAATAGAGTTCAAAAAAAAAAAGAACGATAGTGTACAATGATTTATTAGACAAAATATCCGTATTTATCAAAAAAGAAAACTAAATATACATGTAGAAACTCGTATTTGGTTACTGTAACATGAAAATCTTGAGTATTCGAGAATTAAATCTGTTCATACAATGATTTACCGAACAAAAATACTCGTACCGTAACCGAACTCGTGCTAATTAGTCTTCTCTTTCAAATTCATGGCCCTTCCATGCTTGTGAGTGGAAGTCCTGATGCTCACCTCTCAGGTTTATATAAGGCTGAGAAAAGCCATAACATGGAAGTTCAAATTAAACAAGGGTTACCCACTATTAATTTTTGTGATCAGATATTAATTGGGGGTTCTTTCTAATACTACAGTTTGGTTGTATGTAATGGTAGACGGTGGTGTTTAGTTTTAATAGATTGAGTGTAGCCAACATATGTAAATTATAGATAAACAAATATGTTGTAAATTAACCAGAATTTCGAAATTAAAATCTTGTTATCTTAAAATGAGAATCGAATATTGCTTTTCTCATCAATCAATTCGATTCTTAATTAGAAGCAACTTTTTATTTTTCATATTTGATTAGAATCAACACATATCATTTTAGAATGAAATACTTGAGTGACTTATGGACCCTTATTTGTTGCACCACACATTCATTAGTACATTAGTGTTTTTCTTTAACACTAAATTTTCATTGCTTAAATACGAACTAATGAAAAGAGCTGACAAAGAATAATTTTCTTAATTGGAGCAAACTAAAAATAAGATAGTCAATCTTGAAAATTTGCATCTGTTATATTGTAAATTGGCAAGCAAAAGATAAGAAAAGTTATACGGGTCAATGTTTAAGGTATGTAATATCCCGACCATTACGATTGGATTACTGTAACTTTCGTATCCAGTTCGATTTAATCTTGGATAATTGGAGTTTGGATCGATGTTTTTGATGATCTTTGGTGTTTAATGATGATAATTATGCATGGTTTGGTGTTATTAAATGTCAAGATGATTTGATGAGTGTTCGGAAGCAAAAGAAGTCGAGGAGTGGTGATTGGCAAGGAATAACGTACGTTACATAGATGGAGACGTACGTTACCTGGGTTTTTGAAGATCAACGAGTGTTGTGAAGATGAAGACGCACGTTGATCATGTGCAACTTATGTTGTGACGAAAATGACATATGTTGTGACGAAAATGACATACGTTGTGTTGTGCTTCTTCGGATCCGTGGCTACTGGATGCATCATAACGTACGCTGAGGGTATGTAACGTATGTTGTAGATGGTGGCAACGTGCGTCGAGGTTCAAAATGACGCACATTGCAGTATATTCCGTTGAAACACGTTTGTTTTTATAACCCGACCCGTCTTTGGTCTCCACTCGTTTTCTTCACTCATTTCACTCCCAAATCCATCTCTTAGCATCTCCCAACGTCTCTCATTGCTTCCTTTTGATTTCTTGAGGAAAGAACTCATCTTAAATTATTTCTTTTCTTCCATTTTCGCATTAAATCATATTTTCATTCATGGGTTTGGTAGGTGATGGTTTTGAAGATCTGAGTTGATTCCGTTTGTTTATGATGAAATGGATGTTGTAGATTGTTAGATTATGATTTTTTGAGGTTAGATTAACATGAATATAGCTTGGAATCACAAGATTGGATGAGTTCTTGAAGTGGGTTAGGGTTTGGACAGATTGTGCTTAATCGTTAGAGATTTTGAGTTGTTTTTGAGAAATCAATCATACATTCATGTTCCTGTGGTTGAGATTAACCAATGTAGATGTTCAGAATCGATTATTATCAGTTGAATTGGAATTTGGACTATTTTGATAATTTGCCATGGGGATTGAAGGTGATATTGTGCATTTAGGGACTGGAATTTGATTTAGTATATTTAGAGAGTTAACTTATATATTTTTGGGATTTTGAGGATTTAATTATGATTTTTGGTATACTAGGGACTCATTAATAAATTTGAAAAATTTTGGGGACTGAATCATAATTTTTCAGAGTCCGAGGACTAAAGTGTAATTTTATGTCGGAGTTAAATTTTCAACTTTTATGTTAGATCTTCATTCCAAATGGAGATCTGAGCGTTATGCGAGAGTCCGAATTTGCATTTACATTTTCATACATTTTGGTACTACCATAGTACTAGCATCATATTTTTTATTCTGCTTTGATAATTGTTTCAGCTTTGAATCCGGGTCAGCGAGGTCAGCCAGCCACTAGTGTTGCGTGACTGGGCCATTCAGCTTGGATATCTAGATGAGTTGAATGACAGTTTCAGACACATAGGCTATGTCTTCTAAATCTATATCGTTTTTGTTGTGTCCGACTCTGGCATGTAATCTGGAAATTTCTAATGAATTGGTAATGTTAAAAATCAGACTTATGTGCTATTTGAAATATCAAAACCTTGTTTTGAAATAGCTTTGCTTCTGAAAAAAATTGTTTTTGTCATCGAATGTGGTTTTGTTTTGGAAATCTATTATATATCCACTCATATAAATATTTTGGAAATATTTATATTCTTTGGAATTTGATATTTTGCTCTGCTAGTTATTTTGATAATATGTATACTGCATATGATGGGTTAAAATATATTTGGTGGTTTCATTGATTTCTGAAATCGATTATTGCATGATATATTAGTGGTGCATTCACTAGTATTTGTTTCATTTTGCATTTTAAATTTTTGTAGTATTACTTATTTACTTATTCTGACTCAGGACACTTTTGTTACAGGGGTAAACGTAACCTTTGGTATATCAATGCGAAGACACAGTTACCAGAGTAGGTGGTGACACTCAGTTACTAGGATAGGTGGTAACCCGTGTGTAGCACAACCCACTGAGCTTTTCTCTAGTGGGGGATACCACATATGAGCTATTTCTAGTGGCGGAGTCCACGTATGAGCTAATTCTAGTTGCGGAGTGCATGTATGAGTTATTTCTAGTGGCAGAGTCCACGTATGATACTACCTTTGCTTTTGGGTCCCATGTCAAATTGTTTTGGTGTGGTACGTTTGGTTTGGGTATGGTAAATTTGGTGAGCCTCTATTATTACTCATTCTCCTATAGTATGTTGTTTTGTAGTCTGACAATGTATATTTTGCTGAAGCACATAGACTGCAATGATCGCGGATGTTCTTAGATCAATATCTATCTATTATAGCCTTAAGACCCTTAGCGCGGACATAGTACTATTTAGAGCCTCTAATGCTGTCAGCTGTTAGCCCTTTTGAGTCAGGTACCATTGGGACTCCTAAAGTTGCTAGTTGTTCTGATTTGATCTAGTCAGTGTAGTGTAAGTTTTAATATAATATGGGGATATGATCAGTGATTGTCAACTCTGTTTATCATCCAGCATGATACTTGTATTGCATGACTATTGATTTTGCAAAAGTATTCATTTTTGGATATTTTGGTAAATTTTTACATGAACAAGAACAAGTTATGCATGGTTTTTCATAAACGAATGTTAAGTGTTTCTCCTCGTTTTATGAACTAGATTTTATAATAGACATTTTTGTACGTCTACCTGTCTACTGTTTGCTTTGATTGCGAATGATTTCGAAATGAATTTCAAAATTATTATTATGTATTTAGCGTGTATACGTATATAAACTTATATCTGTATGTGTTGTTTTCTAAACGTTTTCAAAACAGTCTTTGTGAGGCACGTATGAGGTGTTTTGAAGTATTGTTTCCTCACTGGATTCTCACCCCCTTTATTTTCTGTCTATCTTTGATTTTCATCTTCTAGGTACACAAATTTTGGTTGCGGTATCTTCAACGCATTTTAGACTTCAGTGAGGCATCCTTGGTTAGGAATGTCATTTTGTTCGGGCTCTCTGCTTTGATGTTAAAGCTCCACACTATAATATTTGTGAGTGTTTTATTTTGTATACCTAATTGGTATTTAGTATGATTTTTTTATTATTTTTATGAAAACTTATGTTTTACTAAAGTTTGGATTTTTACTTATTTTATTTTATTAACTTCGAAACGATTTTAATATTGTTTGTAATGACATAGTTTTAAGTTCTGTTCTCCGAGGTTTGTGCGAGATGAACCGAGCTCTCATAGACAGTTCACTTCGTACGCCGATCATGGTCTGAAAACAGGTCGTGACAAGGTAACAGTGGGATTAGTTATGCATTTTAACAAAAGAATATAAATATAGAGAGAGAGAGAGAGAGAGATTACACAAGATCGTAATCGTTGACATTTTGAAATAAAAAAAAAAAAACCTTTTTTGTTCTTCAAGAATTGCTAAGAATGGTGTCCAAGCCTCGTGTTTACTTAGTTTTTTTTTTTTAATTTTTTGTAGCCAATGTAGGCATTCCTTTTGTCAAATATGATTAAAAAAACTATCCATGATTAGCTAAAGTGTACAAGTATATATATATTTAACTTTTGGCTTACGACTGAAAGACCATAGGCATAAAAAGAATAAATTAACACCCAGTTTCAAAATTAATAATAATATTAAAAATGTAATAATAGCAGCCACCTTGATTTATAATTGAACCTTCCTATGACAATTAGAGGATGACAATTGGTTGAAATTTTTAGTGCAAAGCATGTTATATCAGTGTTTACAACTTGAAAATTTCTGCTTTAGTGTCTGTCTTTGAAATCAATTTGAAGCTTAAACAGGCTGTTTGGAATCAAGCCACGTGGTGTGTTTAAATCTTGCTTAAATCTAGCTTATAATTATGCATATGAGTTGTTTTTACAAATTTTCCTGGGGAATTTGTTATTGACAATAAGTGGGAAGTGGGAACCATATAAAGCAAAGCACACCGTCACCGCAACATCCAGTGGAGAACAATCCCAGATTAAATTGTTCTAAATCTCTACCACCCAGATATTAATTGGACCAATAAGGTACTTTTTGAGAATTAATTATGCTAACTTTGAATAATTTTATCGGTTAAAAAATAGGATTTGAAAGAAGAAATTGTATTAGTTCCAACAGAATGGGTTAGAGGGCTTTTTTTTTTTTTTATCAAAACAGAATTGCTGATAGTTTAATGTCATAGATTTGCGTTTTGAAATCGCTTCTCACGGTCTCATCTTCAGATAATTATCTGAAAACAACAAGTAAATTTGTGGGGATTTGATTAGTTGAATTTGCCTAAAACTATGATATTTTTCGGATTAAAATACCGGTGCCTTTGTTTGGTAAATATGCATTAACTTAGCTGTCAAAAAAAATGCATTCACTTAAGAAAAAAACCCTTTTTTACGATGTAATTTACATATTCACCACTGCAGGTGGTATAAGTGTTTAAGGTGTGGCTTGCATCCAGACTTAGAGTTCGAGAGTCAGCTAGAGACATTTAAGCCTTATTTTAGGAATAGAATTTGAGGTTTCATGATTCAGCCTTTTCATTTCATCTTAGTGGTTAGTGACGAGGTTTGTTTCTCACTAAACTCAACTATATGTGGCTCTTCAAACATTTCATATTGAATAGGGTTCGCATAGTCATATTTAGAGAGGACAAGTTACCACTTTTCCTTTTTTATCTATAAAAAATATGTATAATTTACTTCTATAATCTACTTTCCTAATTTGGCAAATAACACACCCATTTACAAAGGCCTCAAGCTTCTTCATTCTATGTGTTTATACCGATAATACTATGCCGCGTAAAAAATAAAACCTAATAAACAAAAATTATTGACCTTTGCACCATTTTAATAATAGTCAACTCTCAAAATTTTATATATCATATATTTTATTCAAACAAAGATGAAGTTCAAGAGACACTCTCTAAGATTTCTGTATTGATTTTTTAAATTTTGTAGTAATTTATTATTTTTTAAATAGTTATTTCTTATATCATTAATTTAATTAATATTTATTGAACACATTAAAGGTGCCTTTATTATGTACAAATGTATTAATTAACTAAGATTAATTAAGTTCATTTAAATGATATATTTTTAAAAATTATTTTAAATATTAATTATGGAACTTCAGAAGACATATAAATAGATTTGTAACCTTTTAGTAACTTATAGTTCTAATTATTTTTTAAATAATATATATTTTTAAGTCATTAAAAGAGACAATTTACCTAAACAAAAGAAAATACTACACTATTATTGTTAGTGGATGTTATTATCGAATGCTACTACAATCACAAGATAAACTTTGGTTCGTTCAAGTTAGTTTATGTAGATGTATTATACATCAAAAAAAACATAAAAACTTATTTTAATTGTTAATCTAAATTATTTTGTTTAAATAGGAAAAAAAAGAAACACTTCAAAATCTTTTACTTTTTATTAAATTACATAAAATAGAAACTTAAAGGCACAAATGCAAAAAATTATTCTTTCTAACACACATCAATTAATTCAATTAATATAGTGGAGAAACTATTTAAAAATATGATAGTATATTTAATATGTATGTAGACAAAGGTGGCATGTGAAAACTCTTAATTATAATTATCTTTTACTTTTTTATTTTAATAATTAAAATTTATGACTATCTATATTATTCTTCATATAATTTAAAATTAATTACATTTTAAATTATTTTTCTCAATTAATAACTAAAATATAATAAAATTGGTGTGGTCGTGCCCTTAAACTAGTGTTATTGAACTACCACCACATACTTTGATTACTATATATAGTTTCTGCATAGAATTATTGTGGTCTGATATGAAATTGATGGAACTTAATTAATTAAGTATCGAAAAAGACGAAATAAACATTCAACATATGGCATCCAAGCAAATGCAAATGAATGTTGTTTTTATGCAAAAAATTAAAGGACTGTACCCTATTCGTATCTTTGTCAATCAGGCACTTCCCACCCACACAACAAAAATCATAATGTTGGCCCGAAGCCGAAGTATAGGACGGCAAACAAAGAAGGTAGTGAGGTAGGCCACATATATATAATACTTGTTGATGATGCCACTTTAATTTGTCTAGTTCCATAGAAAATTTAGTTTCGATACTTATATATGATTTCACCCCGTTTTATTGTGTTGGGGCCGCCTGAAATTATTGTTGGTTTGATCATTAGGGATTTCGAACTTGGGTTGATTTGATTATGCATCCCTTCTAACCTAAAATCACTAGTACGTTTGTAGGGTAGGTTTCCAACCAAGGGTGTAGATTTTGATGAAAATGGCATTTACCTTTTTATATCAAACAAGTTAATGAGTATATTATATATGTAGTGCCATGCATTATCTTGGACTCGAAGTTAGCAATGGGAAATTATTATTTTTACAAACGGTGTCGATTGTTATAAACCATATTGTTTGACAATTTTTAGGTTCATCCACCAAGATATTGTTCATTGTTCATTTTAGGCTTGTCTGGTATGAATTTGAGCCTCATATTTTGTCGCAAAAAAGCACTTCGATGGGTTGAGAGAGAAAAATATTTATAAATAACCATTAGTCTTGACTTTTAGACAATGAAGAATGGATAGTTCCATAGTACTACTAACAAAGTTTAAGATATATATTTATAGTTTTTGCAATGTAAAAGGAATAAACATTTGCTCACTCAAATGTAACCTCGCTAGATCCTTCGTTGTAATATGAAATTGAAACAATTAAAGTGACAATCCAAGAGTCAAATCCCCTTGTTTTTCTTCTGAAAATTGTTTTCAATATTTTTGATGTGTTCTCAATTTCGCTTTTATATCATGTTTTCGAACATGATACATGAAGGACTGTTCTACTCCTTGATCGCTTACAAACTGCATAAAAGCATGTCTAACTATACTCCTCTCTTTCTTCCTCAAAATATAATATTTTATTTTACTATTCATCCCAAAATCTTAAACTCAACTCCACTTTCATTACAATTGTAATATCCCGCTCGTTCCATCTATATTCCCTATAGCGATTGGAGTTTCGATTGATGATCCTTGATGCTCATCCTCATTGAGAGTGTGGAGTTTTAATTGATAGTCGATAATGCTGATGAGCATGTGGTGTTTGTGTTTTGGAACCTTGAGTAGCGAGTCTGGAGAGTGGATAACTCGAGTTAGAGTAAGAGGTAACTCGAGTTGTGTAACTCCTATACAACTCGAGTTATCCAGAAGTGTAACTCGAGTTAGACGAGGTCCATATAACTCGAGTTAATCATTGTGTAACTCGAGTTATCTGTGCAAAAGTGGAACGAAATGTTTCGATGTTCTTCATCTTTAAAAAACCCCAACCGACCGAAATCAGTCATTTCTTCCAATCCATTCCTCTCAGACGCTTCCAATCTCTCTCAAGTTGTTCCTCAACACTTCTTTTGGGTTTCTTGAGGTAAGATCACGTTTCTTTCCTCATGTTTTCTGTAAGATTATGCATACTAGGGTTTTAGGTTCAAATGAGTTTGATCAACTCGGTTTAGGGTGATTTTAAGAGACTCCATGTTGTTTTGATGGATTTGAGTATATATTTGTGTTCAAGAGAATGGTTAGAGTAAATGTAGTTGTTTAAAAGTGATTTTTATCTGTTGATTTGAATGTTTGGTCGAACTGGACAATCTGGGTAAGTGATTTACTCGAGTAAGCATTTTGACTAACTCGAATAAGATATACCCAGATTTACTCGAGTTAAGTTTTGGTTAACTCGAGTAAAATAAGCCATGATTTACTCGAGTTAGCCTCTGACTAACTCGAGTAAACAGTGGTTCTGAGGAACCAAATTGTAACATTTTGTAATTGGTGAATTCGGAGAGTCTGATGACTAATTTGGAGATTTTGACTGCTTTGAGGACTATTTG
>CAODLS013710916.1:0-14791 GCA_948243855.1 Flueggea neowawraea
AGAGAGTAGCAGCTTCAGACACATAGGATGTGTCCTTTGAAAATTATTATGTTTTGATGTGTACGACTTATCTATGAAATCTGACTTAATAACGGTTTGGCTAATTGATAATCCGACTTATGTGGTTATTAAAAATTGGAATCTGAAATATATATATGACTTATATATATATGTGTACACCCTCTATACACGATCTCTTTTTGTATGCTGTCTGCTATATATATATACATACTTGGATTACGGGACACCTAGCTATGAGGCAACGTAGCCTTTGGTATACCAATACTGTGAGAAAGCTCAGTTACCAGGGTAATATGGTAGCTGTGCGTCCGGCCAGACCACGTGCTCTATTTGATCTGATGGGTGGCCCAGTCCCCCTTCTGTATCTATCTGTTCTGGTCCCTATCCACATCTGTTATATATACACTGTATATATGTATATTCTGTATTCTGTCTGTTGCATGCTATTTGCTCTGTTTGCGAAGGATTTCAAAACTTGTTTTGGAAGAATATTATATGTAGAATGTATACGTATATATATAAATATACTGCATGTGGTATTTTCAACAGTTTTCAAACCAGACTCTGTGACGCACGTATGAGGCGATCTGGAGTGTTATTCCTCACTGAGTTTTACTCACCCTTTAACATTTTTAGGTTGACTCAGAGTCAACATCTGTTCAGCTTTTGCATCTCAATGAAGCATCTGTACACTTTGGTGAGTGGCGCCCTTTGTTCGGTCTCTTCTCTTTTGCTTAGAGCTCCACGCTGATATACTGTGGGTTATCGAGTTCCTATGTTTTGTATTTTGATATGGGTATTCACATATTATACTATTACACACTTATGTGATGTTTTATTTTGACATTGTTTATATGAGTTATAGATATATTTCTTATATAAATGGTATAAATTGATTTAATAAAATTGGCTAAAAATGAATGAATGGGTAGTTATCTGTAACTCTGAGGTTTGTGCGAGATGGGCCGGGCTCTCATAGACAGTTCATCCCGTATGCCGGTCATGGCCCGACTTTGGGACGTGACAGGATCCTTGGTGGAATTCTAGGATAATATTTTTTTTAATTATTTTCGCTGCGTTATCCTTATGTGAATGTCATATTTTAGTTACGAATTGCAACAATGAGTACTCCATATGCCAAGCCTTCTTTCTTTTTACCCTTCTCATAAGACTTCTTGTAAAGTTGCTTCCATTTGTACTTCATCCACTTAATGATCAAGGTCGGGTAGTTTATTTGATTTTCCTTGAGTACATGCCAAAGAATTTTCGTATCAATGTTGGTGATGTAGTTTTGGAAATCTTGCTTTGGCATTATGCTTCGGTTTACTGCATAGTGAATCCTTCTTAGATTTCACAGAAGATCGATAACTTCATGTTTAACTAGTCTCCCAACTTTAACAACCGCTACTGATCTTTTTAAATACTTGCAAGCATGTAACTGAAATTCCTCTCCAATCTCAATCAGTTTATCCCTAGCATTATCCTCTTCAATTTCCTCAACTTGGTGAACATCCTCAACTTTAGTTAAACTGGTAGGAGTGATTCCACCTTCTCTAATGTTGAACCACTGGCAAAGCCTTTCTTATGAAATGAGAAAACTCTTATTACAAACATGAGTTCTAAGAATGATACCCTCATTACTAGGTCTTCTATCCACTTCCATATTTTCATAAAATTCAGCAATCAGCTCCTTATATATCACATTTCTATATCCCAATAATTCACCAACACCAAGAGTAGACCTAAATAATTCTTCCATATCAAATCTGACATCTCTCAAAATATCATATTCAAAAATCATAGAAGCCTTAAGTTTTTCTTTCTTTATTACCTTGTGGTAGGTCTCTTATGCAAGTCGGCATATGAAACGAGAGTCGAGAGGCAAGTTGTCCAATGGAGCTGATGAACTCGGTGGCTGAGTCAATGTCAAGGCTGTCGTCTTGCATTGTGAGGACTGCCTTCTTCAAAGAGAAAGAGGAGATGGAGTAGAGGAATCTGAATCCTCATCAACATGAGTGTTAAAAGGTCTTTTTGCAATACTTTTTGCTCTTTTTGAAGGTTGATTCAACATTTTTTACATGAGTAAGGGTTAGGGTTTGCTTTTGGGTAAAACTCTCACTTGTGGTGAACCTAGTTGGTTAGGATCAGAATTTGATGGATTGTGATGGGTTTTGTGAGTTTTTGACAGACGCTGCTCGAGTGAGGTAGAAAGGGAAGAGATGTTTTTGTCGTATATGAAATGGGTGTGTGTGTTCTGCTCTGAAATTGTATTTTTAAACGCATCTAAAGCCTTGGTCACTCTAGTGAAAATCCCGTTTACTTAAGTGATCCACCTTTTATTTCACTTGAGTGAACTTTTCTCACTTAATCTAGTGATTCATCCTCCATATCACTCGAGTGAATTGTTTAACCTTACTCGAGTGATACATACCTTATATCGCTCATGTAACATTTTGACTTTACTCTAGTGATATTTATTTATATTTTTTAGAACACCCAGTTCTTACCCATTACTTACGAAATGTATACTCTTACTCGAGTAAATGATCAACACAGAGTATATCATAAATTTTCTTCAATTTTCCACTTTCAACACTTTTCCACCACACAAAGGATATAGACAAGGACTTTTATGGATTATTTTATTGTAAATGAATGCAAATGAACACATGATATAAACAACCAAATACAATCACAAATCATCCACATTATGCATGCCCAATCAAAATTGAATTGAGTTAAAACTCTCTTCATTTAAAGGTTTTCTAAAAATGTTGACCAATTGGTCATTTTTTCTCACGAATTTCAAACAAATGTCACCTTTTTGCACATGATCACGTAAAAAATGATGTCTAATTTCTATATGTTTTGTTCTACTATGGAAAATAGGATTTTTGCTTAAATTAATAGCACTTTTATTGTCACAAAAGATAGGGACATTCTTAAAACCAATACCATAATCAAGCAACTTGTTTTTAATCCATAAAACTTGAGCACAAGAGCTTCCCGCAACCACATATTCAGATTCGGCCATCGAAGTAGCAACACATGTTTGCTTCTTGCTTGCCCAAAAGAATAAACATCATCCTTAGAAATGACATATACCACTGGCGCTCTTCCTATCTAGTTTGCAATCACTAAGATATGCATCGCTATATGCAATCAAATTAAAATCAAGGTAAGATGGATACCACAAGCCTAAACCTATAGTGCCAATCAAATATCAAAAAATCCTTTTACATGCAATCAAATAAGACTCCTTTGGATTGGATTGAAAACATGCACATAAACATGTAGCAAACATAATATCGAGTCTAGAGGTAGTTAAGTAAAGTAGGGATCCGATCATACCTCTATAAAGATTTTGATCCACTATTTCCCTTCTTCATATTTATCAAGTTTCAATGTTGATGACATTAGAGTTGATACTTCTTTGTTTCCATCCATTTTGAACTTCTTTAGCAACTCCTTGGTATATTTTGATTGATGAATGAAAATCTCATCTTCAAGTTGTTTGATTTGAAGTCCAAGGAAGAAGGTAAGCTTCCCCATCATGCTCATTTCAAATTCTCCCTTCATAATATCACAAAATTTTTTGCACATAGAAGGGTTAGTAGCACCAAATAAAATATTATCTACATATATCTGGGAAAAAGCATATCATCATCATTTTTCTTAATAAAAAGAGTATTATCAACATGGCTCATTACACAACCATGTTGAATTAGAAAAGTACTTAACCTCTCATACCAAACTTTTGATGCTTGTTTCAACCTATAAAGGGCTTTGTTGAGCTTGAAGACATAGTTGGGATGTTCATGGTCTTCAAAACCCAGAGGTTGCCTTACAGAAACTTCTTCTTGAATAACCCCATTTAGAAAGCACTCTTCACATTCATTTGAAAGAGTTTGTTCTTCTTATGTGAGGCCAAAGCACATAGGAGTCTTATAGCTTTAAGTCTTGCAACCGGAGCAAACTTTTCTTCATAGTCAAATCCTTCTTATTGGTGGAAACCTTGAGCTACTAATCTTGACTTATTTTTCACCGATTTGCCATTTTCATCAAACTTGAACCTATGCACCCATTTTGTTCCAACAATTGTTTTTCCTTTTGGAGCAGGAACTAATTCCCATACATTCTTTCTCTTGAATTAGTTAAGTTCTTTTTGCATTGCTTAAACCTAACATTCATCTTTCAGAGCTTCTTGTGTGTTCTTTGGTTCAACAATGGAGATGTACACAAATTAATCGACTTTTTGTGAGTGCGCAAGAATCGATGTACTTTTACCTTGGGAGTATCTTAGGGTTATCAAATCTAAGGGAACGTGTCTAATTGTGGTTGAATAATAAAGCAAAATAAAATAAAGCATAAAGTTGTTTTTTTTTGAGATTTTGAAAATAAAATGAAGCAAGAAATAAACACGAGTTATCAATAATAGGAAAACGTTAAGGATTTCAAGATCAAACCAAGGATTTAGTTGCTAAATGAATGAAAATGGGTTTTAAGAAAATACATGTGAGTGTTCTCTCCTCAAGACTAACCCAAAGCCTCTCTCAAGGTCACTCGCACCTACAACTGCCTAAGATGGTCTTTTCCGCCTCACCTAGCCCAACTAGGCCCATTAAGTCCTTTTGGGATTTTCATTGAACACCTTATAGACCTAGGTATATTTCTATCCTAAAACCATACAAATTCTATGCTTGTAACCTAACCCAAGCTTCTTCTTTCAATTCATCACTTGAGCTTGTAAAAAACAACATTGTGGTAGCTAAGTACAACATCATTCAATCAAAAACAAGTCATAAAATCATCACCAACAATATATTTAGCAATTAAGGCATCAAGAAAAATATATTAAACAATAAACCATAACATAAATAATTCATTAAAGCAACATAAATCCAAGGTTTACATCTCTACACGCCAACAAGGAACTAAGCTGCCATATTTACAAAATAAAACACAAAAAAAAAGAAATAAATATCCTAAACATATTTCCAAACAAAAAAAAATAATACAAAAGGGAAGAATAAAACTTCTCTCAATGGTGATGAAAGCCCATCTTCAAGCCCCCTTCCCTTTCCTATTCAATGCTTAGAATCCTTTTTAGGAATTCAAGTGAGAGAAAATTCTCTCTTTCCTTGATGTGTGTACAGTCCAAGATACCAAAAATGGCTTGAAAGAAGGCTATTTATACCCCTCTTGGTCCCCCACAAACCCTAGCAACAATCTCTCAAAAATGCCATTGATGTGTGCTTTGGTCCCCACTCATTTTGTCCCCTTTTCAACACACTTTTCTCTCACTTAAGGAGACCATGATTAGCTCCATGACTGTGGCTTACTATTGCCTAGAATGTACTCCTTCAGCATGGCCACGATCTAGACACCATGACCATGGCGTTGGCCACGACCGTGGCGTCCAATGGCCATGACAGCGGCCCTCCTCTGCCTTTCCAATCTTGTGAAAGTTTTAGGTCAATAGGTGGTCATATTCATAGCCTCTAATTCTTATGATCGTGACCCAGGGCGTGGCCTCCAAACTTGCTCCTTAAGGCGATGAAGGTGATGCCCTGTGAGCCTATTTTTCTTGTGCTTTCCTCCATTGATGATGCAACTTTAAAAACATATTTTCCATGTATTTTTCACCATTTTCATGCAAATCTCATGATCCTACATAAAATACAAAAAAATGTATAAATTCATGGACCATTAAGTACATTAAGGGCCAAAATGCTATCGATTTATGCTTGCATTAATATGTAAATTTAGCCTACATCACAAAGTTGCTTTGAAATTCATTCAAGGCTCTTATTTTCTTAAATCCTTCTCCAATGTCTCCAATTAGTTGCTCTATTGTATAATATTTTACTCTTGCCCAATCCTTTGGAAGTGAAGTAAATGCACTTTCATTATTCTTGATAGGTTCTTCATTAATGTTTAGCTCTTTCAACTATTTTTGAATGCCATGATCATTTTTCTTTTCATCACCTACATCATCATCAACAAATACCTTTCTCGAGAGTGAGATCATATCGTCAAATTTAACATAAATTGATTCCTCAACAATTCTAGTTCTAGAATTAAACACTCTATAAGCTTTGCTATTAGTGGAATAACTAAGGAAAATTCCTCCATCCGATTTAGCATCAAATTTTTCTAAGTTATCTTTGCCATTATTCAATATGAACACTTTGCAACCAAATGGATGAAAATAAGAAATGTTAGGTTTCTTACCTTTCCATATTTCATAGGGAGTTTTCATTTGGTCCCTTCTTAGATGAACTCGATTGATGATGTATCAAACTGTGTTCCAATAAACATAATCATTGTCATCAAAGAAAGGAGCTCGGTTAGTAGGCAAACCTTCATATTTGGATATATCTCCCATGGATGCCATTTGGATCTTATATTCAAGGTTGTTAAACCTTAAAATATTGAGCATTAGCTTTGATACCAATTGTAATCCCAATATGGCTATCCAAGAGGGGGGTGTGAATTGAATTTCTTGCTAAGTATAAAATCTTTTGAAAACTTTTAGCAATATTTTGAAAAACAAACTTTGATAGATAAATCCAACACAACCACAGAAATAGAAATGAAAAGTGAGTAAGGGAAAGAAAGATCAAATCCGTGATTTATAGTGGTCCAGTCCTTGTTGACCTACTTCCACTCCTCTAGCCTCAATTAGAGAATTTCAGTCCACTAACTCTTCCTTACTTGTGGGTAGAGGCAAACCATTACAAATTCTTGTTTTCAGGCTCACAAGACAACCTTTATAATCCATTGTTTTTAGCTGGCTTAATAAGTAAACCAATACCCACTTGTTTTTCTAAGGAACCAAACAAGCAAACCTATTCTACTCACAAGCTTTACAACCAAAGCTTATTTACACAATGTTCAATAGAACGAGTATAAGCTTCTCACACCAAATCTCAAAGCAAATAGTAATACAAAAGCTTAGTGGTGGTGTAAGAACTTGAAAACACTTAGAGAGAGAAAGTCAAGAATGAAATTTGCAAAGCTTGGGCACACTCTAAATGCATTCTCTTTTTTTTGTCTCTAAAGTGCGTACCTCTATTTATAGGTAGACTCCAAAATGTAACCGTTGTGGGACTTGAAATAGCCGTTAAGAGACGAGAAAGATATTCTGATTTTGATGACATCAGCATGTACAAGGTGCATTGTAACTCATGCAACGTGCGTTGTAGATGTCCCATTGACGTACAACGTGACTTGCTTTCTTTCAACATGTCTTACATCCAACTCTGATGCTTCGGTCTCAAATGTTGCATAATGTAATGCATCTTGTGTGTATGGAACGTGACTTGAGTCTCCATCCAGAATGTTCAAATGGAAATTTTCTTCGTACAATGCGACTTGTGCCCATTTGCAACGTGCATTGATCATGCCTTAATGTGCGTTGCATATGGCACTTCAACCCTTTAACGTACGTTGTTGATCTTTCAAAGATTCGTCCTTTGATTCTGTCACGTGATTGCTCAGGCATCAGAGAATATTCAAATTTGAATCCCGAGGCGCCGACTTGTTAGAAGCTGACATCACCTCATACAAAGTGACTTGTATCCGCGTGCAACGTGCATTGAGGATTGATTTCAAAGGTGACTCCTTTACTCACAACGTTACTTAAAAGGTAGTGTAACATTGATTTCCATTGCTCTCAAGTCGACTTCAAGTCTGATGCTCATTCTCCTCAACGTGACTTGTATAGTCTGCAACGTGACTTGTACACAAGTGCATTTCATGCTGATAGCACCTCATTCACATAACATGACTTGTACGCTCTACAACATGACTTGTAGATAAGTGCAACTTATGTTGAGAGCACCTCATTCGCATAACGTGACTTGAGCTTCATGCAACGCGCCTTGTAGTTTTTCAGATGCCTATTGCCTCCTTAGTTCAACTCGATAATGCAAATTGTATCTTGTGTTACGTGACTTGTACCTCAACTGGAAAACCCATAATTCCTTTGATATGATCAACGTGACTTGTAGCATATGGAATGTGCGTTGATCATACTGCAATGTGTTTATCATTGGCTGCAACATGCATTACTTAACTTTTTCACATGTTTTGTTAAAATCTTCAAAACTAAGAGTCAACATCTTGGTGCCGAAAAATTATGTACCATGCCATGTTTGCCACACCAATCTTCAAAGAGTTTGGACTCAAGTTCTCCTCCATAATCGGTTCTAATGGCAATGATAGACTTGTTCCTTTCATTTCGAACCAGTCTACACCACTTAGCAAACTCATTAAAGGTATCACTTTTATTGGCAAGGAATCTAACCTATATAAATCTAGAGAAATCATCAATAATCACCAAGGTATACAATTTACCACCTAAGCTATCATGTCTAGATGGTCAATTCAAATCCATATGCACTAATTCTAACACCCTAGATGTAGAAATTTTTTTCTTTGGTTTACAAGAACCTCTAGCATGTTTACCCATAATGCATGGTTCACATAAATGCTCTTTTGTAAAATGCAATTTTGGTAGACCTCTAACAATATAATTTTTTTGCAAGTTTTGAAACCAAAGGCAATGGTGCATGTCCTAATATTCTATGCCATAAAAATGAATTTTCATCTAAAGACATCAAACATTTTTCATTAAAGGATGATGCATCATGGAAGTTCACAATAAAAATGCTTTCATGCCTAAAACCAATAAATGCAATTTTGTAATCTTTCAAAACCATGCAATGTGATGATTCAAATCTAACATTATAATCCATGTCGCACAATTAAGAAAAACTTAGCAAATTATGTTGTAATCCATCAACCAAATAAACATTGTCAATGGTTAGTAAATATTCCTTACCCACTTTACCAATACCAATGATTTTACCTTGTTGTTGTCACCAAATGTAACATGTCCTTGGTTCTTTATTTTGACCTCAACAAATAAACTTTTATCACCACTCATGTGTCTTGAACATCCAATATCAATATAACACATGCTTGAGGACACTCTATTCTTGACTTGCACCTACAAAAACAATTTTGTTTTGTTTCAATGGTACCCAAGCAACTTTGTGTCCTTTTGTGTTAGTCATATGGACCAAGTTTGGAAGAATGGTTTCTTTAGGAATCCATATCTTCTTCACCTTGATTGTCCTTCTCAAACTTGTAAGAGAATATGCATTATGCCCTACTTTCAAACATCTAATGCAAGTAGGCAATCCCAAGTTCAAAGAATCATTTTTGTTTTGATTTGAAAACTTATATAACAAAGATGATTCTCTTTCAAAGGGATCTCATCCTAGGCCATGTTTGGAGAATGATGGCTTCATTTTCAATTTCAAAGGCTTTGTTCCTCTTTTTCAAGACCTTGTTGAGTTTAAAAATCTCTTCAAAATCATGTTCAATGTTTCAAATGCATCAATAAGTTCTATCTAAGAAGATTTGTTTACCTTATTATCCTCCTCATCACTTGAGTAGGAGCTTTGATCCATGAGTGCAAGGTTGACTTCCTCATTGGCCTCATCATCATCTTCCTCATCATTGTAAGTAGCAACAAGGACATATTTCTTCTTACTCCTCTCATAATATTGTTTAGAGGTGGAAACTTTACAATTTTTGGCATAATGGCTCGGCTTGCCACATTTGTAGCAACCAACATCATTCTTCTTCTTGTAGGATGTGCTCTTTTTTTAATCATCCTTAGTTTCCTTCTTCAGATCCCTCGTCCTTCTTTTCAATAGAGTTTTGTATATCCTTATGGTTTTGGCGTAGAGAGCTACCTCTTCATCTTCTTCATCATCTTCATCTTCTTCCTCATCATCTCTAATCAATTCCTTAGCTTTAAATGTTGATTTCTTCTCTTTCAATTTGACTTTGGAGTTTCTATTCTTCAACACAATCTCATAGTTAATAAGAGACCCAATTAGAGCACTAAACTCCATTTTGTTGAAGTCCTTCAACTCCATAATAACCGTAACTGTCACATCCCATTCCTTTGGCAATGACCTCAAAATCTTCTTTACTTTATCACTACTCAAAATTGGTCTTCCAAGAGAAGCAAGACCATTAATGATTTCAGAGAATCAATCATGCATACTAGTGATGCTTTCTCATTCCCCCATTGAGAATAACTCCTAGTCATGTAATATCATATTGATCTTTGTCTCTTTGACTTAAGTGGTTCCTTCATGAGTCACCTCCAACATTTCCCAAATCTTCTTCGTATTTTCACAAGATGAGATTCTATTGTGTTCTTTGGAATTCAAGGCACAATATAAGAGTTAGGTTGCCTTGGAGTTTGAATGGATTTTCTTCCAATCTTCATCACTAAAGTCTTTGTACTCCTTGAGAGAGCCATGTTCTTTGTTTGGAATTTAAGGAGCTAGCACAATCACCTTCCATATCTAAATGTCATAAGATTGGATGAAGATAATCGTCCTTTTCTTCCAATAGGTGAAGTTGGAACCATAAAAAAAAGGAGGATGATTCATTGCATAGCCTTTAGTGTGTGTTCCTACATTCAAAATCATCCAAGATATTTGACTCTTCGGATGTTAAGACACATAGCCTTGGTTGTTGTAGGAAAAAAATGCTCAAGAGTTCTTTTTTTTTTTTTGTTTTCTAAAGTCCCCTTGAACTATATATAGCTTTCTAAGTCCAAAGAGCCGTTGAGGGATTGATTAGAGCCATTGTGAGATAGAGCAGCCAAGCATTAAATGCCTCTAACACAGTATCATACTCAAGTAATCCCTTCGTGTTACTCGAGTGAGTTTTTTCTAGAAATTGATCCCCAAAGTTTGTTACTCGAGTGAGCAATATGCCTTATTGCTCGAGTGACCAAACCTATTACTCAAGTGAGCTAATGCTCTTCATGATTATTGCTTGATTGACTTACTCGAGTGATGAATGTTGTTGTTCGAGTATGTTTTTCAACACTAGTGCTTCAAAAAAGTTACTCGAGTGACCTAACTGAATTGCTCTAGTGATATGGCATATGAATTACTCGAGTGGTCTTGTTAAGGTTACTCAAGTGATCTATCACATGGATTACTTAAGTGAGCATATTTTAGTTACTCGAGTGATCTATGGGTTGGATTACTCGAGTAATTCCTCTTGTTACTCGAGTGAGAAACTTCAACCTCTAGCCTCTAGAGTTCAAATTACCATGTATTACTCGAGTGAATTTTCCTGGGCAAAATGTTACTTGAGTGAATGATAACCTTACTCGAGTGAGGCTTATACGTGATTGAAAATTTATCTAAGTATCAAATACTATTTTGCTCATCATCAAAACATAAAGAGACTTGAATGTTAACTACAGTTCAACACACAGTATAATTTACTACGAGGAATGAGAAAGAATACATACTTCCTAAAATTATTATATCCAAACATTATTCATATCATATCAAATTAATCAGGCAAGGGACAAAAATTAGAAACAGAATTAGAAGTCAAACAGATACAAAATCATATGTGGATTATCGCCACCAGAAGTAGACATAATCAGAGATGTGGACTACTGCCACCTGATATGTGTGTCTGGCCAAACACACATGTTACCACCTACCCTGGTAACTAGGCCTTCACGGAGCATTGGTATACCAAAGGCTACATTTTCCCGTAGTTAGGGTGTCCTGAGTCAAACAAAGCATATAGATAAATTCTTAACAGACATTCATACAAAACAGATGCATAATGAGTAATAATTAAAATCATTAAACAAATATATTCTAGTTCGACAGATGAGGATATTATGATAGATAATATATTATTCGAAGTACTCATTTTATTATCAAAATATTTACAGTAGACATATATTTAACGAACGAACATGTTGGCAAACAGACGAAACAAACAAATATTCACCGAACATATATTACCTACTAAGTGTATATATATATATACCCCCAAAAATGGTATCAGAGCCTAGCAGCTCACTTAGAGTTCCAGAGCAAATAAAAAAGTGGATAATAATATGGATAACAATAATAATTTTAAAAGTAAAATTTTATAGAATCTTAGAAGATTTAGATGATTTTTACGAATATATTTCTGATGAATATTTTTCATTTGATCACTATGTTTGGGATACTATAGATTATACTATATATGATCTAGATTAGCATTATAACTCTCCATAAATGGATAAAGAATTTAAAATTTTGGTAGAAGAAGAAAATTCCTTAAAGATAGAAAGAAATGTAGTTGAAATTCAAAAAACAGTAATCTCCTATGGTGAAAGAATGATAAAATTTTAGATAGTGTAGAAAATGGGTTAAAAGAGATAAATTCTACTAAAAAAGAAGATAAGAATAAACAAATAATAATTGCTGATAGACCAGATAGACGAAAAGATAATTCATTTCTTAGTCATTTACAAAAATTAAAATAATATGTTAGAAAATAGTTCTTATACTGAATTTGATAATGAAAATATCGTTACAATACATGATTTGGTATTCAAATTAGGAGATATAGATATTAATAAAGATAATTTTATTAATATTAAACCTGAAATAAATCCTAATATATCATATATACCTAGCACAAATAGTCAACCAATGATAAAATCTGAAACTTTTAGCAGACTTAAAAGTGGATATGTTGGACTAATGTATAGTATTAGACAACCAGATATGTATACTCCTTTTGAAAAAATGAAAAGTGATTCAATTAATCCCTTTGGAATTTACTTAGATTTAGATTGTGTAAATAATGTAGAAGAAGCTATAGATAAATGAGAAACTGCTTTAAGAATAACAATATCGATAAATAACATGGATTTTGATTCAGGATTATCCTTTTTAGAAAAAATACTAGTTAATAGTGCGTCAAGATTTTGGCAGAATATGGACCCAGATATAAAAGACGAAATCAAAGGAACCGATAGAAATTTATCAGACTTAATAGTAAAGGTTGTAAGAGCATTTAGATTAGAATTTCATGGAGAAGGAAAATATATAAAAGATCCAAATACTATAACAAGATATTCGACTGCTTTATCAAGATTACAATTATGTGATATTTGTGAAATTGAACGATATATTTGTGTTTTTCAAGATTATTATTATCGCATATTTAATCAAGTAAATGATGCAAGTAGTTATCTTCCTTTATTTTTTGCTAAGATACCAGACCCTTGGGGAACCAAATTGATTGAAACATATAATCCAAGAACATTAGATACTTTAGGTAGACAAATAGCTCATACTAGAGATAAACTTAGTAGTTGGTGTGCTGATGTTATTTTAGCAAAAGCATCAACAGGATTAAAGAAAAGAATTTCTTTATGTTGTGATAAGCCTAAAATGCCATTAATGATAGGATGTGACAGTTCTTATTATTATGGAAAGATAAAACGAAAATATAAAAGAAGAAAACAATATAAAAAATGATTTTTTAAAAGAAGAAAAGCAAATTATTACAAAAGAAAAGGTTACAAGAAAACTTATAAACCTACTTATAAAAGACGAAAGATAAATCCTAAAGAATGTAGATGTTATTATTGTAAAGAAATAGGTCATTACGCTAATAAATGTCCTAAAAGATTTGAGAAAAATAAAAAGAAAATAGAAATAGATGAAGATATTCAAGACATGATAAATAATGGAGATTTTGTTTAGATTAATGATTTTAATATAGATTCTACTGAAAGTATTTTTATTTTAACAGATACAGAATATTCTACAGAAATAGATGAATAACACAGACATAGTTACTACTAGCTCCCAAGATATAGAACCAGTAATAGATAATCAAGTAGAACAAACTGGAGAATATAGGCAGGATATCTTAATAGATAGAAAAAAGTTAAAACAAATTCAAAATGAAAACTTTTCATTATCCAATTATTCTGGATTAAAAGTAATTACTTTAGAAAGATTAGGTATAAAACCTAGAATATATTATGTATTAAATATACAAGAAAGAGCTTTAGAAGTTAGTATAACTTCCAACAAAGTTATTGTAATATCCTGTCGAATTCCGATACAACTTTCTATAGCTTTCGATTCCGCCCCAAGTCGATCTCGTTCGATTGGAGTGTTGAGTGGGTGACTTATGATGTTGAGCTATGTTTCTCGAGTAAACAAATGTGTGTTACTCAAGTGATATGGACCTTGGGGTACTCGAGTAAGCGGTTAAGTCTTACTCGAGTGAGATAGGGCATGTATTACTCGAGTGAACCATTTGGTTACTCAAGTAAGGTGTCACGACCCATAGTCAGGCCCGTGACCGGCATAATAGGCGGACCGTCTGTAGAAGCTCGGTCCATCCCGCACAAGCCTCTGTGTACATACATTCTACCCGACTTATCCAAATATTTATTTAAAATATTTATAAAACGTTTATAAATGAAATAAAACCATATATAAATGTATATATAAATATAATATAACAAAAATATCAGTAAAAATAAGATCATCAAAGAGATCCCAAATACACAAGTGTAGCCCAGTATCCCAACAGTAGTCCGATGTGGAGCTCTATGACAAAACAAAGTAGAGTCCAAACAAGGACACTCACTATAGTCAAAAGCACCTCACCAGGTCAAAGACACGGATCAGATGCTGAGCGTATAAAATGTCACCTGTTAAAGAAGGTTAACATAGACAACAGAAGAAAAAGGGGTAAGAATCCCTAGTGAGAAAATGACATGTTAGACCGCCTTATACGTGCCTCACAAAGACTGATTTGAAACCTTTTTTTCAAAATACCGCACACCTACATAGATACCATATAGTATACACATTATATACATAATACATTTTCTGAAATT
>CAODLS013711683.1:0-31039 GCA_948243855.1 Flueggea neowawraea
TTCATCAGCCTCGTGATTTTCTTTTGACAAATTTCTCCAATGCCACAAAGCTTGCAACAATCCACCATTTGAAACATGCAAAAGGAACACCTGTTTGCCTGCCGTGAAATATGTGGAGATGACCTTAACAAGAACAAAGACGCAACTGACACCCAGGAGGGACAACTTTGATTTGTTTTCCTGATCACCCAAAACAAAAACATTTGCAGAATCACATTAAAGCAGTAACATACGTATTAATATTAATGTAAAAAACCAAGAAATATTGCATAACAGGAGCAGAATTTACCTCCAAAGTTGGTACCATTTCTTGTGCCTCCTCTTTAACGAAGTCAGACATTAGGCAGCCAACTAGTAGGCCTAAAGGAATCTTCATTTCTTGCGCCACCTCTTTAAAGAAGTCAGACATAAGGCAGCCCACAAGTAGGCCAAAAGGAATCATCAATTCTTGGTTTCTTAAGATGGAAAATATAAAATCCGACACAAAACTGGCAATGTAGAGCGCTATAAGCGACCATTTCAACGTCTTCCCGCCGGCAACAAGTAGTCTCCCAACGAGAACATTCCCCGCCTCTTTCCAAGGGAAATTTTTAACAGACTCAGGGGTGACCCTCCGCAAATTTTCTTTAAAAACATCCAGTCGTAATTTGAAGTTACTGGATTCACCAAACCCTGCCTTGGCCATTTTCACAGAAAATGCAGCAGATTGACGATGACATGCCCTTACTTGCAAGCAACTTTCAAGCTTACATGCTCGGTTTCTGTACAATTCCATCTGGAGCCAACAGATAATGACATTAAAAAACCTCCCTAAATGGGTATTCAATTCAATATAGGATACAATTTCAAAACACCGATCTGCGCAGAACTGAAATGTCGATGGCTTTGCATAGAAATCATAAAAAAAAAATTGGAGACATTTCAAGGAATATATAATTAAAGTTTCATGAAATAATTAAAAAAATTAGAAATTGTATATAAATACCCCCAATTTTGAGGTGGATGAAATTAGTGTTGGAGACGCCATTAGAGACGATTGTTGTGGAGCTGTTTTACTTATCGCTTGCTCTTTCTCTCCATCACTTCGTACACTTCCACATCCCCTCTCAATTTCTCCATCCTAGGGTTTTTGAGTTTTGACTGAATTAAACGGCATCGTTTTGGCTGAACTAATGGGCTTATGTTCTTAAGCCCTAATGCAAACATGGTCTAGTTATTTTACATCGATTGAAATTCTTTTTTCTTTTTTTTTTTAAGAAGAGGGTTGAAATTTTAAAGGGAAAATCACACTTTTATAAAAAAAATAAAATACTGTTTTTGAAAAATATTTTTTCAAAAATACCAATTTTACAAAATTCCAAAAAAAAAAACTGAGTTGAAAAATGCTATATAAGCGAGAAATCGTGATATTTTTGCGAAAAAAATGAATTTTTGCACAAAAAATCTAGTTTTTCAAAAGGTCTCTAGAGGTCTTCAGGAGGTCTCCATAGGTCTTCAAGAGGTCTTTAAAGATCTTCACAAGTCTTCAAAAGAGATTTCACAATTTTTTTATAAGAAATTTGATTTAATAAATTTTTGGTGTAATATTTTTTAAAAAATTAAACTGAATTATATATATATATTGATTTACACAATATTTAAAAAAAATTAACTTAATTTAATGCTAATTAATTTGGTATACAGAAATGTACAAAAATTTTCAAAAAATTACAATGCTCTTCATAAGGTCTTCTCAAAAGGTCTTCAAAGGAGGTCTTCGAGGGTCTTTAAAGGATGTCTTTAAAGGAGGTCTTCAAAGGCCTACAAAAATTCTTCAAAAGTCTACCAAACCCTAGCCTCCAAATAAATTGATCTGCTAAGAAACCTTAGCTGCCAACTTATCCAATTCAAAACCGTTGCCACAAAACCTATCTCCACCACCCATTCAACGCTGATAACAAAGCCAATACTAGTTCAACCAAGCAAAGTTCAATCAACACTTTTATTTTATTTTTTTTTAAAAAATAATATACAACGTTGCACAATCAAATCGCTTCATATCAAACTGATCATATCAAACAAGTTCATATCAAACATTTCATATAACAAAAAAAAAACAATTCATATCAACACAAATCTGCAACTCGAATCTCTTCATATCAAACTAATCATATCAAACAATTCATATAACCAAGAAAAAACCAGTTCATATCAACACAAATATGCAACTCGAATCTCTTCTCTGTCGTCTATGGCATCTGATGCAACACACAAATCTGCAACTGACGAAGAGCACGGTTCTTGGAAATCGAACCTTAAAAAACGCAACAAAACTACATATAAAAAACTATAGTAGTAGTAGTAAAAAAAGTGTTAAGAAAGGAGTGAGTGTGAGAACCGTAAAACGATCTCGGCTTTGCCTCTGCCAATGACACTACCAAATCCTCTGTTCCTTCAAGATCTCCAACACGAATGGCTTGATTTCCAGTTCTCGCTCTGTCACGTCCTCACGCCGTCGCCTTCACGTTATTGGTTGTGTTCTCCTTTGTGTTTCGTCGTCGCGCTCGAAGGTGAGACGGTCTACAGTGGCTCGATTTGTGCAAAGAGATAGGACAAGAGAGGTAGAGAGACGATCAATGGTGGCTCAATATTTGTTGTGAGGAGGTGAAGTAAGTAACGAGAGAGGACGAGAGAGGGAGAGATGAACTAGAGAGGGTGAGAGAGCAAAGAGCTAGATGAGAGAAAATGAGGAGAGAGAAAAAATTTGACAAACTAAGACAAGAAATTTCACTTTTATTTGATTTCATCTAGTATTTCAAAACTAAAACTTAAAAATCTGACATTCACCTAATTAACAAACTTAGATTCCTTTTTATCAAAATCTCAATTTTAATTGAGACACTCAACATAATTAACTCAATTTAAAATCAACTTTTTATTTTTGAAAAAAGAAAGAAAGAAGAAGATTGAAATTTGAAACCTAACACCCACTACTTTTTCTTCAATTTTTTCTTCATTTAATAATATATTGGGTAAATTATTATATATAATACTCAAGAAGATGTTGATTAATTGGTGTGAGACTTTTTCAACTTAACTAGACGTCTCAAGTTCGAGCTATGGGTACACAGCTACCTTAAAACTCTTGAGGAGATGTTTACGAGTCCTTCGAGATCCTAACCAAGTTGAATTCGGATTAGTCGGATCTTACAGGATTTCGGATACCGATTGGTTGAACAAAAAAATTTACTATATATGATAAACAAGAGTAAGTGTAAATTTGATGAAATTCTTCATCTTAACGAGAGAGAAAAAAAATTATTTATAGCTATCTTAACCAATCATATTTTTCAGCTAAATGATTTAAAATTCGTTTCACCAAAAGTCTAATCAGTTGGTACGAAGATAAGAACTTTGAACCAGCTATAGTTTTGTGTATATATAAGAACTAAGCTAAAAGAAATAATTATTTTATACGGCTGCTCATATATTCTCATTAAAGTGTGTCGGATTAAAAAATTAAATTATATGAAAAAATGACATAATTATCGTGCAAGTTGATCGACGTGAATAATTCTACACAAATTATGTCAAATAATTCTAGGAAATATCATCATCTCCTTATCCCACTTTTGACAACCAAATGAAATGCCATGGCGCCGACTATATTTGAGCTTCCACCAATTGACATTGAATTTGAAACCCTATTACTAGCTTTAGATATTAATTTAATGTTCTTAATTTTAAGAAATTCAATTTAATTTATAATAAGACCAAGATGGCAAGGCCTAAGAGCAGGACAAACCTAACAGAATTTATCATGTTAGCGAGTGTCATTATCATTTCATAAACAAAGCTAGAGCAGTCAGGTTTTTCTAATAATGTTTAATATAATATCACTCACCATGGTACTACAAAATAATAAAGAAATTGTGACAGAAGTCGTCGTTTCGTTGTTGTTACGGCTAGGGCATGCCATAGGCCTTAATCACGGATACCCTTTATAATTTGGTGCTTATTATAGTCATGCAATTTGACAGAATGTGCGTCGATTTTGAAAAATCTTGGTCTTTTGTTAAGGTCTTTTTCTGTTAAGTTTCTTCTTGAAGTGGGATATTCTCTTTTTCAGTATACTTTACAGGGAAGAAATTAGTCAGATTCTATCAAGGTTTATTCAATACAGGGTCACACAAATTGAGGATATTAATTATTTCCAAACCCGATTATGATTACTTAATTCAACTATGGTGTGTTGGAGTGTGTGAAACTGGCATGTTTTGCTTAATGCTGAGCAAATAAAAGCTTGAAAGCCTGGAATTTAGTGATAATAGACACTAGAATTCTGCTTATTTGTAGCTCCTAACTTTGGGACATGTATCTATATTCATAGTTGTCTTAACTTTTGCATCGAAATGCTACTGCCTTGTCAAGAATATGTAGCAAAAAATACCTCTTCTTTTTGTAGCAGTCGTGCTGAATTTAACCCCTGCTTTTACAATCTCTTGTCTCTTGTTGCAGAATCAACTAGAATAAATCTTCACTCATGTCTAACGTTGTCAGACCACTGAGGAATTGTTAGTATACGAACTTGTTGTAATAATAGAATCAGTCTTCCCGAATCATGGTCAAGTGCTTCATGACTTCTAGAAACACCATTGAATTTAAGAAATGCTATGCAAATTAAAAGTGAGCATATTGTACAATATGAAGTCACATGTTGCGTGACAAAAAAAAAAGAAGTTGGATGCTACGTGACACTCGAAATTTAGGCCTAATTCTATACACCTTTGTAATTTTAGAGCAATTTTAAATAAAAAGCACAACTCATAAAGTCGAGTACCCTAAACCATTGAATAAGGGTTCAAACCCTCCGTCTCTAATTGATTGGCCATTTAGACAAATATGATTTTTAAGAAAAATACGATTAAATTAATTGTAAGTAGTAGTTATTATTTAATTTTTTAAAAACACCTTTATTTAATCTCTTAGATGAAACCTTTTTTATTGAGTAAGAATTGCTTGGATTAATAAATTTGCATTAAAAATAGGGAATATAATCATTAAATTGCTAATCATTCATGAGGGCTAAAAATGAAATTTGATAAAAAAAATGATAAGTAAAAGATAGAAATTATAGACCTATAATTTGTGAAATCCAAAAATATAGAAAGTAGGTATGTCAATTCGAAACAAAACAAGTATTAATTAGAATGGATCTAACTCCACCCAAAAAGCGCCAAGTTAGAAAAATAGCTATCTAGTATGGAACGTACAAAGTTGGAGATTCGTTAAGTGTGGATTTTGATGGAAAAAAAAACCCTAATCACTTAATTTAGATTTTTGTTAGCTATTTAGAGGGGTTTTTTTGTAAAAAAAAATAGTAAAACGGGGGCAATATATTTGTATTGCGCGGTTAGCTTTGACAAAAGCAGCCACCATATTTATGCTCTTTCAAAGTTTGTCAACTAATTATAACAAATCATGACCATAGCTTACCGAACAACGCATTTTCAGCGTTGAGACATGATATATTTTGTTTTATGATCTACAAATTTACAACTGTATACAACATGGTGCTTGTATTCAGCTAAGACATGATATAATACACTTCTTTGAACATCACAAAAGTGTTAATCAAGCTAGAGATTGACATTATTCATATGTTATATTGCAAATTTCTTATTGTCAAATATTTAAGAAAGCTCAAAATTTTTATATTAATCTCGACAGGAATGCGATTAGTACACCACGAGGTGTGAAGTTTATCCAGAAGATGTCTTTTTATTTACATTTACTCGTTTTGGAAAGAGTTGTTAAATTAAGTTATGGTTTAATAACTAATGGACATTTGTAGTTTATTGATACTAAAGTTAATTTTCAGCATTAAAAGGTCATATGTTCGATTCTTGGTGGGAACAAATAAAATAACTTGTCAACGAAAAAAAAATTCTCGTTTAGGAGGTTGAGACCCAATTGAAAAATGTTTCGACTTATATTTGATCTAGCCGTGTAAGATCACATAAGGTACATGGTATAGTCCAGGGGTGGACCTAGGGGGTCCGGTATGGTTCCGTGACCCAGCTCGAGTCCGTAGTCTCTTAATATATAATACATATATTTGATTTATTTATAATTTATTTATGATTTATTTATAGTCTATTTATAGTTTATTTAGATTTATTATATACATTTATAATATTATATGAGAAATTGACACATTATATATAACATGTGATTTCTACCAACTATAAAATACCACTTTATTTACCGTCGGGACCCGCTTGAATTTTGTTCTGCTTCTGCCACTGGTATAGTTAGTCTATCATCTAGGTGGACTGACTTAGACTAGGTGATAAGAGCTACTTGATTAGAAAATTATTTTTTTTAGAAAAGAGGACGATACCTTATAATTTTATTCCAATCATCACTTATGGCAGAGAAATACCGTGGTTACATTTAAAGAAAAGAATGAGACCAAAACAAAAGGACAACCAATGACTAAAAACAGAAAGGGAATTAAAAACAGCCTACCCATATCCGTGTTTCTCTTTCTCAATAATCTCACATAGGCCTACGGAAGAATGTTCAAGTACATGTAATCCTTTGGGCAGATTATGGCTATGTCTGGCCAACCAATCTGCAACTCCATTACACTACCTGTAAACATGCGAGAAACTCACATTCCAGTTATTACGCAACAACCTCTTGATAGCATCAACTAAAGCCCATTTTTGGTTGGCAACAATTTCTTTTCTTTTAATCCAAATAATAGCAGCAAGGTTGTCACTCTCAACCTGGACATTTCTGTAATTCTCATTTCAAACAAGTTCTAATCCTTTATAAAGACCCTATAATTCGACATTCAAGGTTGAACACTTGCCAAGATTAATGGCAAAGTGTCACGACCCGTTTGTCGTGACCACGCAGGATGAGCGAGATGCTTGCTGGTGGGTGAAAACCTCGAGTAGCGGGGCAGCGGAAAGTGTGAGTACGTGTCGCAAATGTTGCGTTTATCTTAAGTTAGGTATGCCGACCAATTAAGTTTGGGGATCTTGTCGCTGGTCTAGGACTTGACTATGAAGGATGGCGTACCATCCTAGGCACCACACTGGTCGGGTGTTGTCCCCGCTTCCCTGATGAGCCCAAGGGAGGGCGAAACCAGTGAGCATCAAGACTGAACAAGGCTTAACTTAGGGATTGCATGAGTCCTAGGGTGCCGCACGGGATAGTCCCTGCACCAAAACTCTGACCCCGTGACAAATGGTATAAGAGACGATAGTGCACACTGCATTGCCAATTGCGATTCTGGATGGACGTGCGGAAGAGCTCTCGTCACGCTCTCACCCTAAGCACGTGGGTGGTCGTAACCGGGTCCTCAACACTTCGAGGATGCCTTGGCAAAAATCTGCAATGAACTTCACCAAACATTCACGCCCACACAAGGTGAGTCCGGATCTCCCACAGACGAGCTCGCACCCTAAGTTGTGAGGGTGTTCGCAAGTGGGTCTCCCCATTGGAGATGAGTATGCAGGGTGGTTGCGCATGGATCATGTCTAATCTTCCGTCAAGATTTCTCCACATGCACGAGGACGTGCATGAATTGAGTGGGAGAGAGTGTCACGACCCGTTTGTCGTGACCACGCAGGATGCGTGAAATGCTTGCTGGTAGATGAAAACCTCGGGTAGCAGGGCAACGGCATGTGTGAGTACGTGTCGCAGGTGTTGCGTCTATCTTGAGTTAGGCATGCCAACCCAATTAAGTTTGGGGATCTTGTCGCTGGTTTAGGACTTGATTATGAAGGATGATGTATCATCTTGAGCACCACACTGGTTGTGAGCTGTCTCCGCTCCCCTGATGAGCCCAAGGAAGGTCGAAACCAATGAGTATCGAGACTGAACAAGGATTAACCTCGGGATTGCGAGAGTCCCGGGGTGCTTACGAAGTAGTCCGAATTTAGTTTATTATTACCAAAACTCTGACCCCGTGACAAAAGCCTTAAAAGCCTTTTAACCAGTTCCTTGATCATCAAGCAACACTCCCTCTGCTAAAGCATACCCGGAGTTAATTGAATGTGATCCGTCCAAATTTAGTTTAATATTACCAAAAAGAGGCGTCTTCCAACTCGTGTTAGCCCTTCGATTACTCACATTGGCATTCCAACATTGAATCCATTGCATAGTATGGTACACCTCTGCGTCATAATTTTTTATTCACTCATGCGAGTAATCACCTTCCTCATAAATATACGCTCATTACGCCATTGCCAAAGATACCACACAACCACTCTGAAAATAACCTTCCAAGGTATGCCTTCACTCGTACAATTAGTACTATTCAGGTCCTTAAGAATCCATGTGTCATTGTCATCATTAAAGAATTCAATAATAGATCCCTCCTCAACAAGGTTAGTCCAAACAACAGTAGCAAACACACAATGTTTCATAATATGCAAGGAAGATTCTATTTGGCTAGGGCAACAATCACAATAAGGGTTGTCAGTCATATGTCGTTTATATCTCTGTTCACTGGTAAGAAGTGCATTTTGGAGAAATAACCAGAGAAAGTTACGCACCTTTTGGGGTCCCAAAAACTGCCATACCAAAGTCCATTTCTCACCTACTGATTGCCCGTTACATTCACCAAGCATTTCATAAGTTGAAGCTACAATGAAATTAATACCTTTCCAAATATGGGAGCTTCAATTAGCTTTCAGGTTTGTAGGAATATCCATTTCCTTTTTCATATAATTAGCTTGCATCATCTGTACCCAAAGTTTGTCACGGTTTGCCATTAGTTGCCAAGCAAGCTTCATCATTAGCGCATTATTGCAGTGCTGTAAGTCACTTATTCCCAAGCCACCCCTCGACTTCGGTTGGCAAATTTTGTTCCAAGCAACTAAGCTGGTTGGTCTATTGCGACTCCCTCCCCTCCCCATAAAAATTTTCTGCAAAGCTTTTCAATTTCTTTGATAGTACCAACTGGGAGCAAGTTCGTCTGCATGGTATATATTGGAATAGCATTGAGTACACTTTGTATAAGTGTCACACCCGCTGCCATCGATAAATTTCTAGCATGCCAAGAATTCAAACGTTTCAGCACGTTGTCCACCACTGCTTGGCATGTATTTTTAAGAACTCTTTTGTGGAGTAATGGGACCCCTAAATATTTACCCAAGTCGCTTGCCGGTTTAAATCCAGGCAAATTACTAAGGTATCTTGCTTCTCTGTTGGACACGCCTTTTGAGACATACATAAGTGACTTCTCTTTGCTAATACCTTGTCCTGAAGCGGCACAAAATTCCCTCAATATTTCATTAACAAGCACAACTTTTTCTTTATCTGCTATACAAAAGAGAAGAAGATTGTCAGCAAAAAATAAATAGCTAATAGGAGGACCACCTCTAGATACCACTAATGGCTTCCATTTACCACGGCCAAGCTGGCAATTAGTAGCGTGAGCCAGTCTCTCAATGCACACAGAACAAAAAGATATGGAGATATAGGGTCTCCTTGTCTTATCCCCCTCGATGTCCTAAATTCAGTGGTTTGACACCCATTCCAAAATACTTGCATTGAGACAGTTGATACACAGTGCAAAATGAGATTGATAATATTATCAGGAAAGGATATTTCCCTCATAATATTAGCAATGAACTCCCATCTTAGCCTATCATATGCCTTTTGCAGGTCAATCTTGAGAGCCATACATTTACCACCTTTATTCCTCTTCATGGAGTGGATAATTTCCTGCGCTAGAATTATATTCATAGTTATATTCCTGCCCGGGACAAAACTAGTTTGACCTTGACCAATCAGCTGTTGCAACAACATTTTTATCCTATTAGCCACCACTTTAGTAATATTTTTTTACAGAGTAGAGCAAAGGCTAATAGGTCGCATTTGATTCAAATATTTGGGACGTTCCACTTTAGGGATAAGCACCAACACAGTCTTATTAATCTCCATAGGAAAGAAGCCCGTCAGTACTGCTTCCCTAATGAACTCCACCACAGACACACCAAATTTTTCCCATTGCTGCTGAAAGAAAAATGCATTCAATCCATCGTATCCCGCTATCTTTGAAGGACTCATCTCAAATGTGGCTGCCTTAACCTCTTCATGGCTAACCTCTACTCCTATTCATTGAAGCTCCTCACACTGAAGTTTAGGAAAGTATCCTTTATACTTGAATTCTGTTAATTCTTCATCATCCCTAGAAAAAAGGTTTTCAAAAAAGTCAACCACCTTTTTTCCAGAATATCTTCATCACAGCACCAACTCGACCCATCTAGTTTGAAAATTTTAATCTGATTTTGTTTGATTCTTGCTTTAGTCTTCGAATGAAAGAACGTAGTATTACGGTCCCCAACTTGATCCAGTCGCATCTTGCCTTCTGTTGCCAAAATAGATCCTATTTCAATAAAAAAAAATTCATAATCCCTCAGAAGCTGATCCAGAAGGTCAATAAGGTGTTCAGAAGATAGTTCCTCAAGGGTTAATTCAATACCTTTGATACGGTTTTGTAACTGCTTTTTCCTTTTATCAATGTGGCCAAAGGTATGAATGTTCCAACTCTGGGCAGCCTTGGTAAAATCCTTAATGGAATCTAGAATATCCTTACCTTGGCCCCAACTGTGCTCTACCAATGTATTAAAAGAAGGGTTAGTTATCCAAGCATTAATAAAGAGGAAAGGCCTCTCCCTCAGCACCTGTCTTAGCGATTCTTCTTTTAACAACAACGGTCTATGATCAGAATGGAACTTAGGGAGATGTAAAACCATATCAGCCAAAAATAAATCCAGAAATTCCTAATTACCAATCAAATGATCGAGCAGCTCCAATAAGTTCCTTTTTGCCCAAGTGAACTTCGCACCCTGGAACTCCAGATCAGTCATATTACTCTCATTAAACCAATTTCTAAACAACGGACAAGGATTTCTGCTAGAAGTAGCGCCTCTTTTCCTATCCTCCATCAATAACTTGCATTGAAATCACCTCCCAAACACCAAGGATTGTTCCCAACAATGAGTTTTAATGACAAAAGTTTATCCCAACAATGAGTTTTAATGATAGAAAATTAAATTTGATTAGAGTATAAACCTAATTCATATAATATTTCTTATGATATGAAATTATCATATTTTAGTACTATAAATTCACTGAGAGTAAGTAATTTATATTATAAATGAATCATAATACTAAATGTTCAAAACTAAAATCAATATAGTACTAAAATCAATATAATAGTAAATTTAATATGATACAAAATCACAAGATTTTAGTACTATAAATTTGTTAAGAGTACTAAATGATTAAGTATCATAAATGAGTTCATAGTCCTAAATGTTCAAACTAGAATCAGATATATACTAAATTTTAAATAGTGCAAAATTATGAGATTTTAGTACTATGAATTCGTTGAAAGTACTAAAAAATTTAGTATCATTGATGAGTTCATAGTACTAAATGTTCAAACCAAAATCAAATGTATTACTAAACTCTATATGATTCAAAATTATAAGATTTTATTATCATAAAAGTCATTGAGAATACTAAATGTTTTAGTAACATGAATGAGTTTATAGTACTAAATATTCACACAAAAATCAAATATTGTACAAAATTTTTTAGTATATGAAATTATGAGATTTTAATATATATTTGTTGAGAGTATTAAATGATTTAGTATCATGAATGAGTTCATAGTATTTAAAGGTATTATATGCAACAAATAACTAACCGAACAAATTGAAATAAATAAAACGGGTCGAGTTACTACTTTCAGTAAGCGCAATGGAAATTAAGAGCGGAAACATGATCAAGTTGTTTGTTAGACTTGCAAGCAAACCACGACCATTGTGAAGCAACGAGAATGCATGACTAATTGTTGTTTAGATATGCACGAAGATTTACACGAATGCAAGAATCATGAGTGAGCAAAAAAGAAAGATCTCAACTTCTTTCTCCCAAGGACGGTTGATGCCTCTCTCTCCATAGTGGAGGCCAACGACTCATACTCTCTCATATAGAAAGGTGGATGTTATGTGTGGTGTGAGTAATATGGTGGTTAGCCCTAATTAGGGTTAAATGCACTTGTTTAAAGAATTGCTAGGTGATCTCTCTAACAACATATGTAGAGCTCATCTTCTCACTGCTCAACTAGGGCTCATCGAATTGAATGGGCCATATGAGCAAGACACTTAAATTTTGACTGAACTGAGTTTGAACCAAATCAATCCATCATGAGCTAACCATTATTTCTAATAGTATTACATGTTTGAAAGGTAAAAATATTAAATGTTCAAAGTTAAAAACTAAAATAGTATCAAATTGTTAATTTTAAAATTTTAAGAGTATAATAAAAAATAAACTATTATTTTTTTACATTGAATACTATATTATTAAAATCTATCAACATACCTAATGAGTTTTTTTGTCTAATACTTATCATTTCTTATATGTTTTATTATATTTATGATTTTTTTACTCTCACTTGGGTTAACATAATGATAATTATTAATAAATTATGTAAAACAAATTAAAGCAAGATCAATTTTAAGTAATAAAATCAGCTTTATTTTGATAGTTAGTTTAGCAAAATTAATTTGGAGACGAAATTATTGAGTGCACCAGATTTATGCATCATCATTTAATGACTAAAATTTAATACATAAATTTAAAGAACATGATTATTTGGTCTAACTCAATCTAATTAGTTGATGTACTCACTATACCAACTCCCATAATTAGAATAGTTTTAGTGCCGATACTGACTGAAACCAAATGTGATTAAAGATATCCATAGTATAGGGTTTTCACACACACACGTTGCCTTGCTTGATGAGATCAATTTAGCAAACCAAACGTGTCATTTCTTGATGATGGCAATTCTAGCTGAATACTCAAAACTAATCTCACAAGAGAAACTTTCAATTGCCATTACCGTGCTGGTACAATTGAATTAAAGTTTCTAAATAAAACAATTGCTATTTAATTTTTCTTCTTTTGATTACTGTCATTATTGTAGTTAATTGATTTCATTAACGAAGGCAGTGGCGCATTGCAGTTCATTAATTGATTACAGTCATTATCCCTACTCATGCCATTTTGTTCGTGTAGGCTGTTCTTTTCTGGATAAAAAAAAAAAATTTATACTCATACAAATGGCATTTTCCACGAACTACACACCACAGTAAAAATTGCAAGTTCCTATAACGAGTATTTGGAGGAACATATATTGTAACATAATTTTAACATATAAAATATCTATAATGCTAAAAACCATAATCATATGCACCAATGTTAGTTTTTCTCCTGACCAAATTAGATATAATACTAGAATTTGCCATCTTCTTTGCTTTTTTGGAGTACATTATTCAACTTGTAATAAGCAATTAAACAATGTGTTGACTTATATTAAGTATATATGATGATGATGATGACCATAGTAATTAAATTACTTGTACTTTTATATGCCACATATCGTATACAAAGCTTGAGTTGAGTTCTCCGATATTTTTGACTTTGTTGTGAACAAGGCACTCATTAACCAGCAGAAACAACATAAAATTATAAGAAACTTGTTAAATCAATCATTTGGTCCAATGATCATGGTTTAATTTATAATAGCTGTCACAACTTTCCACTATATACCAGACTATAATTAATGAATCACAAGGATGATATATAGCTTGTTCATTAGTAGCTCTAGAAACACACTTCCTCTAGCTAGTCATAGTCCTAGGATAACTAGTTTAGACTGGACTATTTTCAACCAAGTCCAACGAGGAAAATGAATATAATTTGCTTTGTTTAGGCATTATATATTTTATTCATGAATAAGAAAACATCAAAATTAACATGCACACCACACAGAAAAGTCTTTTTCTAATTCATCAAATGAAAACAGGAACCCAATGAACGTTTCTTGTTTACTAATATGTGAATAAGTGAAAAGAATAAACATATGTGACCTTGGATATTCAAGGTATATAATATTCTTGCTAGTCAAGACAAAACTTGATTAATGCGTTTCATGTCAGTAATATATGCTAACAGGATTGGCAAAAAGCACATGCACTTTAACACTCTTATTTTAATTAACTAGCTAGGAGAGGCATGATCATTTACATTGTGATATTGATTGCTAACTTCCAACTTGAGACAAAATTGGAAATTGATTTACTCATCCAAGAAGAATGAGTTTAACATAGACTGATTCTTAATGTCTTGAGCAAGACTACTATGCGTATCCGAGCTTAGATATACAAGAGATTCCATCAAAACTAAAGTCGCACATATAATATTTAGTAACAAGAGAATTTCTATGTATATATGCATTAATTTCTTTTAGCATCTATACATGCTTGTAGGAGAACACGTACCATTTATCGTAGAAGGCACAGAAAACAGCTCATTCAAACTAGTGTCGCACCGTATATGCATAGCAGCTAGCTTAGAGTTGATCAAATTGTTCCCGACATAAACTCGGTCTGACCAAATCCTTTGAAACTCGTAAGAGACTTCAAGTTACACAGAAACCAGCTAGTTAGAAAACCTTTGATTAAAAATAACTATATATCAACAAAGCAGGCACGGCAAAAACATACAACTCACACAACTTATATTCAGGGTTTCAATTTCTTCCTCAGATTCAAATAACATATTGCTACAAATCTTCGTATACCGCTCATGTACAACCACATTATACTGGTCCCTGATAATCCATTTCATTAACAAAACCACATTCTTGAAGCATTAATCTTTGTTGCATCGCTTGATCACTACAGTTTGGATTGACTTGTGGAGGATAAGCCAAACATCTCATTTCATCCAAACAGTGATTAATTGTACCTAATTCAGAAGTTGGACTCATTAAACTGTCCACCATATCTTCTCCTACTAAGAACTCCAACCCATCCAACTTTTCCTGGCCATTATTACTCACCATTTCCTCAAACCCTGTAGGAACATAAAAGTTTCGTCCTTGCAATGTTTGTAAATCAACAGCTCCATCCCCACTGAGCTCCTGATGCCCGAAAACCGGATTATAATTTAGGCCCTCCATTGAAGCTGAAGAAGGGATGTTGTTGCTGCACTGATCATAAAGTGGCTGAGTGTTTGATATGTTATGATCAGTTGGGAATAATTGAGGAATACTGGTGGAGTTTTGAATTAACTGATCATCATCATTGGAAAATCTTCCTCCAAGCTTGATAAGCAACTTCCTGATTGAAGAATGATCGTTGAATCGATGTTGTTGGTTTAAGAAAGGAATTGGAGCCAACACAGGCAACTCCGGCCAATAAGGGGTTTGATTGTTGCTGTTATTGTTGTTAGGAACAGAAGATGAAACCATAGAGTGGTTTACATTTCCTCTCTTCAGACCATTAGTACCTCTGCGAGCGTTTTCTTTTCGCTGCTTACCTAGAAACTTCTTCTTCAGCCTTGTGTTCCAATAATTTTTTATGTCGTTATCAGTTCTTCCTGGCAATTGAGCCGCAATGATCGACCATCTGTTATTTGGCCAAACCAAGACATGATTAGAGTTAAAATGGTGGTTAGAATGTTTAAATAAACATATATACAGTAATTACCTGCTTCCGATACTAATGTAGAGGCTGCAAATTATGTTATCTTCTTCTTCAGAGAAACCTCCATGCTTGATATTGGGTCGGAGATAGTTCAACCACCGAAGCCGGCAGCTTTTGCCACATCTTTTAAGGCCTTAGGCGATCCATTCATAAAATAACAAACCCTCATCAATTAATGTTGCAGATTCATATATACACTTAGATATACAATTTAATTTGTATTGATCAGGTTTATTTTCCAAATTAAGGTAAGAGAAAACATTAATTAAACATAAAGAAACTAGAAAACATAGAAATATTGATTTATATTACCAATTTTTTGAGGCAAAGCAATCCAGTTACCGCCAGTTCCATGTTGCTCAATGTAAGATTTAAGCTTGGCATCTTCTTCAGGTGACCATGGACCTTTCTTAACGTTAGCTTTGTCGCAGCAAGGAGCCCTTCCCATACTCTCACTTGAACTCTCTGTCTCTCTCAGCCTCTTCTTCTGTGTGTGTCAGAGACAACAATAATGAGAGAAAGAGATGAGAGCAGATAGGTCATCACATATAATATAAGGAGTGGAAAGAGATAAACATGGTTGCTAGAATAGTTATATGACTTTTGATGAGGGGTATCACTAAAAAAAGAATATTAATTAAAGAAAATGGAATTCCAATCAGAGGAGTAGGGTTTTTCTTCTTGTCTTTACTAGGGAGTCCAGAATCAAATTTCATGTTGTTGATTTTTTTGGAATTTTAAGTTCAACATATATATCCTTCCCACTCTGTGGGACATACATAAATTGAAAATTCAGACGTGATTTGTCAAGTCTTTTTAACATTTCCAGTTTCTAATACAGTGGAACATTAAAAAAAAATTACAACATAAAAGGGAGTCGGGATGACCAGTAGTAACATACATCGGCTAAGCGTTATTATGCAAGTATTAATCTCTGTTGCGGCATATTCAAAGAGCCATATATAGCTGCACTTAGAGTCAGATTTGGGCCTGAGTCACTAACGTTGTCACTGCAGCACCTCATCGAGGGCTAGCAGCTCAAGGCTTGAACAATCAAGCTCTAATGCGTGACACGAGTTTGGGGCAACTGAGGCTACCCGAGATTACGTCGCTCGCACTGAGCTTCGAACCCGCACCGCGCGAACCTGGGTCTGTACCCCAAGCTGCTAGGCTACAAGGGGTGAACATTCAAAATTAATTTGGATGCACTAGACCAATTAATATGATTCAATAACATTCCACGTTCTTCTTATAAAAATGAAGAGTTTGCGAAAACATATATGCGGTCTAATTGGGATATCATGTTACACCATTATTTTTTAATTCTTTAGCATTTCATGAAAACAATTATATATATATAGGTCCGACTAGTCCTGGATCCAAATGGGATTAAAACTAATGACTAATGAGGAATTAAATTACAAGCTGTACCAAAAAAGTGAAAATATTTATAGAATTATGGGTTTTTTAAAGAAAAATAGTATATTTTTAGGTTATGTATTCAGTTTTTAAAATACTTTTGATTTATTTTTGGTTTATGTTATATTTTTGAAAGAAAAAAAATAGCACATTAATTTTATAATCATTTTCACTTTTTTTTAGTATTTGCGTAAAAACTCCTTAATTATATTATACTGAGTTAATTATGTCAAACGTCTAAAATGAAATATTAAATTTAATAAAAAGGTTAACATAATTTTAATTTTAAAAAATAAAAATTTGCTCAAACTTATTTTAAAAAATATTAGATTGAGACTTACATTTTATATCTTTGCAAACTATCATATCTCTCTGTATGAAAATATGGAAGAAAAAGAACCTCAGTTGTTCCTAAATAAATTAATATTTCAATTAATTTATTGTAATAAATCTTAAATGCGAACAATAACAAAGATTTGGGGTTTTACATCACAACAAACCAGTTTAATATCTATGACAGACTATGACATATACGATAACTGTGGCCTTACGGAGACTCAAGTACATTGCTTAAAACAGAAGCATCAATAAGTAGGGATGCAACGTACTTATGGGTACAGGCCAAGTGTAATGGATTTACCTGGCGTCGTTTAAGCCTCTACTGCAAAACAGCCGTCATTGTATTTTGACTTACTGGTGGCCATAAAATTAACCAGCTCACCTGTAATCATGGAGAAATTTATGAAATTATTTTATGATACAAAATTTTCTCCTTAATTCTTTCTCTACCGCTCCTTTGAAAAACAATGAATTATGATTGAAGAGTTAACAGTTTGCTTTTTCTTATCAAGTACCGATAATTGACTAGTAATATATGCAGATTTATGTTGATCTTGGGTGGGCTCACATACATGTTAAAATAAACCATCCTCCTTTGACAATATGACTCCTCGGGACAGCTCGATCCAACTTTTTTTCTTCTCCAGGCTCTATTATATCGTAACTCCTTGAAATGATAAAGTAAAAAAGAGCTAACTAAATATATGGTCAGAAAAATCGAATGAGTTTAATAAGTAATTCAATTCTTAACCTCCGAATAATTGGTCTTTTTAAAACGTACAAATTAGTCAGATGACTTAAATCTGTTTACGTATTCTACTTCATGAATTGTGTTATTCAGTTAAAGAGTAAGTATTGATTTGTTCATCAAATTTTGAACTTCAACCTCACACAATACACCTGCAAGACATAATTTTCAAAATATGCAAAATTGAATATTTGGAGGTGCCACTCAAATAATCACGCCCAAAAAAATTGACACCCATAATTTGAAGAAATATAGAGAAGTTCCCTCCATAAAAAAATGTTTATTAATAAGAATATTGATATATTCTACTTACATGGTTTTATCTAATTATAATAAGTGGTGTGTAGAATAAAAGGTGACAAAATCTAACTTGGCTAGTGCCATTCTTTTACATATTTGAGTTCATCCAATATGCACATTTCTCTTTCAACCAAGAAATCAAAAGTAGAAATTTCGTTCTACTTAATTAAGTTATGGCTGTTATTGATCAAGATAATACATCCGAAAATTAATAGTCTGTTTGTGATGTGACGAGGGATGCAGATTCTCAATCGAGTAGGGCTGCAGATATAATTAGACCTTTTTGGTCAATAAAGTGGCCATTAAATGTAGCTAGGGTTTGGAGGTAAGGGTACATGCACCAGCAGCCTCAGTTAAAAAAAAAAAAGGGGTACATGCACCGGGAGACTTGAGAATGCACGAGTCCACGATTTAGCGTAACCAAGAGGAAAGTTGTGCCCACAAACCTATGGCTTATATAAATTCCCGTCGTGCGTCCGAATGCCCTAGTTTAATTTTCCTGATGGTTGGTGCATGGTTGTTTTGACATGAATAATTTGACTAATCTCAGAAGTTTGGCAATCGAAGTTTCATGAATAATTTGACGTCGACAGATTGCGAATCCGATGTAGATGAAAATAACAGAAACTTTAAAGTAGCAGAATGCTCTGTTCAGGACAAAATATGAAACTTTTAGATAAATCTCAATTAGATGGATTTAATTTGTGAAAAATGGAAGATACATGGTATGCATATATCAATGCTAAGAAATTTTCTAAAATAAATTTCAATTAGCTATAGCCAAAAGATTATTTTTTTCCCCCTTGAAAGCCAGCTATATTCATTTTCCTAGTATCTTATTACGTGTTGAAATTAATTCTTAATCTTTTAACATAAAATTTTGGCTAATTAACCCCCAAAAAAATGACAAGAGAGCAAAGAAAAGTAAAAAAAAAAATAGTTGAACAACAATTTGCTGTCTGCCCTTAACCATAGGAAAGTCACAGAAGCATGGACAAGAATAACATGCACATTGACAATTAATTTGGTTAAAATTTCTCCATTCTTAATATATGAGAAATAAAGTTAGTTAATTTTTATGATAAATATGGACAAATGTTATCACTCTGTAAAACTGAATAAAAAATTAATTTGTTAATTTTGTTTAACGATACGTAACTATGGAGCAGATTGTTTTGGGAAAATCACACTATTACACTGAAATTAAATATAAAAATTGATTTTTAGGTCCAGTTTAAACAGTTTCTCTGAAATAGAAACATACTCCAAACTACTTACAAAAATGCCAAATTTATAAAGTTTCTAAATGTCTTCATTGATTCTCAAAAGTCTATTTATCACATTCGGAAAAGTGGTTTCCAAAAATTTTCATCTGACATTTTTCAAAACAAATTTCAAAAAGTGGCATTTTAAACGAAAATTTGAGCGTGTTTCTATTTATCAAAATTAAAATTGTCCTTACTTATTTATCAAATTTGATATTTTATTTGAAATTTTTTTTTGGAGTTGTAGTTGGAGCAGACCAATTCCACGCAGAGCCCACGGGCCCAACGTAGACTTGCAAACTTGCAAGCCCAGATGACATTGCAAGTGCAGTTCTCTGACGACTGTCGTTTTATAGGCATGAAATTGTTTTAACGGATTAACAAGAACATTCTGCTACCTAGTGTAGCGTATGCGTGTCTTCATTTAAGACAAGAGTGTACACAATTTACAAAATTGTTCTTGCCAGTTACGTGAAAAGCTACAAATACAGTATGTGTTTTCCCTCCGAGAGTAAAAAGATAGATTCACAGAAGAATGCCGCTGAATCAGCTGCAGCTATTTTCTGGATCGAATTTATGTATGTACAATATTTTTTACTCCGATCATGCCCTTAGTTCTTACTGCTCCTGCTTTTTAGTTCAATGCATTTTCACTGCATAGTTCCTTTAACTGATTTCAATGATCCAGCCTTTCTTATCCTCAATGACACCTGTTTTAATCCCTTCAAGAATTGAGTACAACTCCTTAGACACCGATTTCGATCTCATTTTGTACTCCACCCTGTAGATGTAGGTCCACAAATTTCATTAGTTCATTATAAACAGGGAAAACTAGTGTTCATGCCCTGGAAATGTTGCGTTCTTAATTTCTGATATAACGATCAAAGTTACCTTTTATTTTGATATGTGATACTTCCCACAGGGGCAGCACCTACTGCAGTTCCAGTGCAGAAAACTTCATCCGCATGCATCAATTCATCGACGGAATAGTACGCTCCTCCACCTGATGTCAGTTCATCTATTTTGTCAGGATTTATCCAATATCAAAGAGCTGGAATTTTTCAGTATGAAGTTAGATAAGAGAAAGTCAACTGGTAGCCTTGATCACGAGCAATTTCAATGATGCTTTTTCGAGTGACGCCCTGAAGAATCGTCCCATTTCTAGCAGGGGTTGAGATCACATTACCCTGCAAGATTGAAATGAAAATTTAGCTTAAGACAATACTTCTGCGGATTTTACACGAGTTCTAGTCCTGCAAACTGTAATTGTTTCACATTCATGAGCATATAACCTGTTCTTGATTCTGTGATAGCTACATCTAACTCACATTTATTTGATAACAACGTCCAATGCCAGAACAGTAGATACCTTTACAAGGAAAATGTTGCAAGAAGATACTTCTTCCAGGTTCTTTTTATTGAAAGAGTCAAGGTACAGAACATCTGAGAATCCTTTGCTTTTGGCTCTGGCTATTGCTTTCAAAACCTGAAAACAAGGCATAATTCAATAAACATTCTGTAAGGAGACCTTGATTCCACAAAAGTTTCAGGAATGAACTTTTCAATTGGACATGTTCATTTATCTGTTTCTAGCCCGCAGTAACTTACTGGTGCATAATTAGTAATGGATTTTATGCCTCCAGCTCCTCCACGGGAGGCGCGATGAAACTCCTCCTCAACATATATGTTCAATGGAGCCAAACCCTCCTACATCCAATTATCAGAAGTATAAAATGATAAAAATTGTTGCAGAAAGCTAACAAAGAAATAAGTTTCACCGGGAAAAGCAACCTCACCTTGAAGTAGTTACCAACAGGAGAGGCATAAATGAGGAATGTGCAATCAGGAGACGGTGCCAATCCAAGAATTGGACCACTTCCTATAAGTAAAGGCCTAATGTACAGAGTCCCTTTTCCTGGAGGCGGAGTCTGCAAAAATTACCAAAGATTGAGGAACTTGTATCAGAATATAAGATTAAACTTGGAAAGCTGTTGAAGAGGAAGTATTAATTACCCAACGCTTATTGGCAAGAACAGTTTGTTTTACAGCATCAACAATTTGGTCAATAGAAGGGCAAGGCATGCACATTCTATCAGCTCCCGTCTTCATACGAATGGCATTTTGATCCGGACGAAAGAGCAGCAAGCTTCCATCTTCTTTTCTGTAAGCCTTTGTGCCTTCATATAGCCCCTGAACATGTAATAAATTTTTTATTTCAACCTCAGTCAGAAATTAAACTGTAAGTGTCATTCAAGACCCAAATTTTGAATAAGATTAACCAGCAACTGCTTGCCTGTCCATAATTCAGGACTCCTGCTGCAGGACTTAATTCAAGATTTCCATAGCGACTGAGCTGTCCTTGTTCGAACTTTCCGTCTTTGGAACACTTGGTCACGTACATGTAATCAGTTGGTGTGATACCGAACCCCAGATTGTCCCAATCAACATCAGCATATCCATCCTCACTATTGCATTTGAAAAGTAAAGTATAACAAGTTAGTACCCATGAAAAAAGGGATACCACACACAACCCACATGAAAATTCATCCTATTGGTCATGTATCGCATACTGATTGGTCTAAAATTAGTTGGTTATACCGGGACCAAATATTCACGTTATAACAGTCATGTCCATGTAAGGCAAGGGCTCAAGGCATGACGGTCGACCCTAAGCGCGCTTTTAACAAGACAGATAGCACTGCGTGAGTGCATGTTGGTTATGGATAATTACCTATATTCACATGGTTTGGTCACTTGTCGTAGAGCAGATGCAGCCTGTGATGTATAACTATTGTAATGTCCAACCTGTAAGCATGCACAGAACAATCTTGTCAGAAACCTTAAACGATTGAATGAATTAATTTCTCAACAAGATCTTACAATCTAAATGCGAAGTACTAAAAATATGAATAAGAAACGTGAGCAAAAAAGCAAAAGAAAAAATCTTTATTGTAAGAGATTTTGACAACATTAATGGCATCAAAGAAGATAAAAGTATGCCAAGAACCCACCTGCGATAAGGAAGAGCTAAATCTTATAGATTGAAGAAAATAAATTTGAACTCCTACGAATCATTGTGGATGCCATAATCTTTGCTGTGTTGTTTTAATTAAAAATAGGCAATGAATAATGAGGAAAGAGGTAGAGAGAAGGCAGAGAACTCTGCTCCTAAAACAGAGGACTTTAATGGTCAAGAAACAGTGAATAATTAGTTGGATAATAGAGAGGGAAAGAAGAGAGAGACGTTTATATTTAAAACACGTAAGTTTTCCACGTTGCTTTTATATTTTTCTACAATTAATTGTGAATTGTTTGAGGATCACTACCGCGCGCATTTGATGCCAGTATGGGGAGAGTATCACCTATTATGTGCTTCACGTAAGACTGTCCACAACAAGGTTACCGTTCCTAACCTTCAGACTGGGACGTGGACGGGCTACACTTAAAGTGTGGGGCTCACTAGTTCCGTGCCTGACAAATCAATTTTTTAAAAAAAAAATCAAAATTTGACCGTTGGATCAAATGATCCAACGGTCAGATTTACTCCAACGAGATTAAAATAAAATTGTGTTTAGTAGAAAGTTGAGTAGACGTCCCACGAGACTCTTAAAGTAGCCTATGAGTTACGGACAAAAAAACTGAGGGGCTAAAAACTAGGGACTTCAATAAAATAGTAATAAAAACGTTGAACATGAGTCTCACAGAACGACTTCAGGGATCCTAGGTTACGAATAGCCTAAGTGAAGCAATAATTGAGGGTAGAGTCCACTGAAAAGTGGATCCCACTTAATTATAATATTTTTTTATTTTAAATCTATTTTATTTTTTTATACATTTTTCTGTTTTTTGTTTTTAATTTTATTTGAGAAAATTTTGGATCTCAAACAAAGGATTTCAACAATATTTATGAAGGAACGCGAAACTACATGACTAAAAAATGCATCATTATCATCGATCAGATTTGGTCGAACATATTTACAATCATTTTGGGAACACTACTTACTCGAGATGAAAATTAGTGCAATTCTATGTTTCTTCATTATTTATATAATTTGCATAATTTTTTTAATGCTAATGATGGATTTTTTAATGTAATTTCCTATTATGATTTATTTTATTTTTTAAAAAATATTTTACTTCAAAATCTCTACTCCGAAAATATTCACTAAAATATTTAAACAAAATAATTATATTTCTTACTTTTTATATGTTACAAATATATTAAATAAAGAGTGAAATGGTGGTGGGTCACATTATAGAGTATAATAATAGATTAAGAATTAAGGGGAAATGTACAATGAATAAAATGTTAATAAAATGTTGACGTAGCAAAAATATTAATCTCATGAAAAAGTTTAAGAGTAGTGATGCTCTTAACAACCTTAATTAGCATACTTCAATTCATAATTTTTGTTTCGTGGAAAGTGAGAATGCCTAAAAAGAGTACGTGTAGCAGTAGAAGTTGGTGAGATAAGATCTTCATCTTCGGACAAAGGTTTGGATTAATATGCCATGTCAGATTGCAGTCTTTGATAGAGCCGTTGGTGCCAATCACTAAAAATACAAAGGCACCCAATAGAGTGTAATCTTGGAATTCCTTAGATGGTGGAAGAATGAAAAACGAGTGGATTGAAAGTAACATATTGAAAATTAGACTTTTTGACTCAACAAAACATGCTGAGGAACGTTTTAATCTCTACAAAGTGACAAGGACTCATAATATAATATCTTAAAAATTTTGGCAAAACACGCGTATAATACGGTTCTTTTTAGAAATCTGATAGATAAATAGTCCGATAAACAAAATTTCGTTTTCCATTAATCCTAGACGTGGTCTCGTCGTAGAAGCATTTTTATGCATTGGGAAAACGATACACAATGTTATTGTCAACGTGATGGAGTTGTGCGAGTGATTTTGCGTTGGATCATTGCAAATAGATACCAGGCAGATACTATGAACTATAAAAAGGCTACGTGTCTGTTCGAACTTTTTTGTGATAATGACATAATTGATATATTTGACATTATCTTACAAAGATTATTTAGAAAGAAAGGATCAATCCTCTTTTTCAATGGATCAGATCCAACGTTTATTGTACTAGCAGTTTGTATTGATAAGCGCTATCTGTACAAACAGACAGAACTAGAAGTTTACAGAAGAAATTTGCAAATTGCAACCTAATTCTAAACAACTCCTCCTTTAATAATTGAAACTTCATTTTCCTTCTCTCGCTTTCATGTTGGCCTCACTTCACACACATCAATGCTTTTGTGGGCACAAAAGTATCTTCCATTTAAGTCCAAACATGAAACATAACATTGGCAATTTGTTTTGATTGGTGTAAATGGCTCTCAAACATGACACTAATAAATCATTCTCACTATAGATATACGAAAGAAACTACTTTTAGTACGGAAAGAAGAGCTTAATGTATCTCTACAGACCAACCTCGCTTATCCTCAATCACACCCATCTGAATTCCTACAAGGGTTGTGTACAGCTTCTGGGATACAGAGTTAGCTCCTGTTTTGAGTTCAATTCTGTGAATACCAATCATTTTATTATTATTATTATTTTCAAATGCTACTTGGTTATTTCAATTCATAAATTAGAAAATGTGTTACCTTTTATCTTGGTATGTAATGGTGCCTACAGGAGCAACAACGACAGCAGTCCCAGTGCAGAAGACTTCCTCAACATCCGTCAATTCGTCCACTGAGATAATACGTTCCTCAATCTGCAACATATTGTTGAAAGCCTATCTTAAAATTTACGCGAATTCAAGAAAATGATGCTTATCTTATGAGGTGGCAGATTGATCACCTTGTAACCATAATCAAGAGCAATGTCGATGATGCTTTTCCTGGTGATCCCTGATAGAATTGTGCCGTTTGTAGCCGGAGTTGAGATAGTACTGCCCTTAGAAGATACAAAACAGTCTAGTTAAATTCAATACTGATCGAATAAAGAAAACACTAACTGATAATAAATTATAGGTTGGAACCAATTAATATTTGTTCTTTTCATGATTTATTGGTCGGGTGTCTTTCTCAGCTCTCACTTCTATCTGTGTGGCTCGCTCACTTGTAAATTATGATGGAATGTTATTAGTTTAAACTTTAAGTGGTACTTTGACAATGAATATGTTGCAAGCGGAGACTTCCTCTAAATACTTCTTGTTAACAGAGTCAAGGTAAGAGGACATCAGAAAAACCACTGTTTTTTGCTTTATTCATTGCTTTCAATACCTAGAAAACCAAGACCAGAAAATGATTTTACAGCAATCCTAACCAAAAAAAAAACCACATACATGAAGAGCAGAATCACTTACAGGAGCATAATTGCCAATTGTTTTCACTCCTCCAGGTCCACCACAAGAAGCACGGTGGTACTCATCCTCAACATATAAGTTCAATGGTGCCAGACCTTCCTGCGCAGAAAAAATGAAGAATCATCTGAACCTTCCACTGAAAACTCAAAGCTTAGTCATCATAATTAAAAGAAAAAAAAATAAAGAAAGAATCTCTCACCTTGAAATAGTTGCCGACTGGGGAAGCATAAATGAGGAATGAGTATTCAGGAGCTGGTGCCAAACCCAACACAGGACCACTTCCCATAAGCAATGGTCTAATGTACAAACTCCCTCTTCCCGTAGGAGGAACCTGAAATTACACATAGAAACATAAGAATACTTTTTGAATCGATCATATTTCCAGAGATGAAAAGGGGAGATAGATTATTACATACCCAGCGCTTATTAGCAAGGACAGTTTGTTTAACTGCCTCAACAAATTGACTGATGGAGAGAGAAGGCATGCACATTCTTTCAGCACCCAACTTCATGCGGATAGCATTTTGTTCAGGACGAAACAGAAGAACACGACCATCTTTCTTTCTGTACACTTTTGTGCCTTCAATTAGTCCCTGAAGAGATTAGGAACTGAGAGTTTTGCACTATGCAGATTATGTAATGGCTAAAAGATACCATCATTGACAAGTAAGGTCAGGAGTAACTTGCTGTCCATAATTTAAGACTCCTGCAGAAGGGCTCAACTTAATGTTTCCATAACGACAAAGCTGACCTTGCTCAAAACTCCCATCTTTTGAACACTTTGCCATGTACATATAATCAGTTGGCACCATACCAAATCCAAGATTGTCCCAATCCATTTTGGAATACTCATCATCACTTACCTAACAAAATGAATTGTTTAAGATGTTAAATTAGTTCCATGCGTTTGAGAAGAACCAAAGCTGTATAACACAGCAGCAAAAGAGTGCTCTGGAATATGCAGATACCTGTAAGAAGACGGTGAACAAACTTGTTGCAGACAAGTTGCAGCCTTTGCTGTGACATAGCTATGAGCTCCAACCTGGCCATTGCATATATACACACACATGCAATAAATATGTCGAGTTCAATACCCTGCAGAACATAAACATACATAGCATTCATGTAAATAAATGTTAATAAGAAAAGGAACAAGTCAGATATCACCTTTGATGAAATAGAACCAGCTCGCAACAATACAAGAAGTCTCTGAATCATTCTCAGTTCTGTGTTTGCCCTCACTTCTGGAATTTCAAAATTTATGTTTACATAAATATGAACATAATTTATTTGGATCACAAAAATGTATATGGAGATTAACAAATGCAACAGAGAGAGACAGGTCAGCTGCAGAGAACAGACCAAACACATAACAAGTTAGGAGAACATCTTTAACGTTCCCCTTCAGCAGAAAATATATAAACCCAAATTGAGGACGAATATTAATACCCCACAAGAGTGGTTGAATTCTAAAATTTTTGGCCGTGCCCACTAACTTCGAGCTAGCCCTAGTGACAGTTGTTAGTGAATAACTGTGCATGTGACCTTTGACTGACTGAAGTAGTAGTAATTTTCTCAACATTAAGTGTTCTTGAATCAAAAGATACAATAAGAATGAGATGTTTCCGACATTTATCAAGTTGTTCTTATCAATATAGATTATGAAAGTTGGCAGTGCACATCCCTAAAATTCACTTCAGGATATACTGCCATGTCAGACAATAACGGAAATCACTTCTCTTGTTGCTCACAATGAACAGGAGCTGGGAGAGGATGTTGATCGAAATCTAATCCCCATTGGGGATTTCTGTTTTGAGAGATTGGGTGAATAAATTGCCTACCATCAGTTCTACAGATCATAAACCAATGGCTACTAAAGGAACAAGACAACAAGAGTCTTGCATATTACTTCCGTCCATCTCTCTTTTTCATCTTTGGAGGCCAATCTCCAAACACTTGGCATAACTACCACATGAAGTTGACGACTTCAATAAAAAAAAATGGACAGCATTATTATCACTCTTTTGGGGCTACACTGCCACAAGGATACCCAACTGTTTTGGTATACTTCACTTACATTTCATTGATATTACGACAGGAAAACTTGCATTCAGAGGCGGACGATATGAAAATGGTATTGAATCGAAAACCCATTGAATCAACAGGGACTGCCAAATTATACAGAAAATCACTAGACAGGGAAGTTTCCAATTTTCCATTTTATAGCTGATGGCTGAACCTATGAATGTCCTTGACTCCTCGTGCATCTTCGTCCACATGAACACGAACATAGGACAATGTTAGTCTAAGTGAAACATGTTCAACAAGAGTGGGTAGATGCACTATGTGGGGAAAACGTGTTAATCAAAATGGACCAAAGTCGGTAAGACAACACACCACCATTTATTAGTACCACCAGTTATTGCACATACAACTTGCGGCAGCAATCACTTCTCTTTGTGGCTCAAGAGAACAGTCCATCCCATTTTATCTTCACTAAGACCCTTCTGTACATTTATAAGTGTAGAACAGAGCAGCTGAGACAATGAATCAGGTTCACCTCCTCTGTAGGATGTCCTGAATTCAACCACAAAAAGTCGTCTGTCAGTTGCCACTTGTTTTCTTTTTTCTTATTTCGGTATTTCTTTATAATTCACTAAATAATGCTTGGACTGAAACTGCTATAATAAAGTCACAACCTCAAGCATGAGGCAATACATTATCTGTAGAATATGTGTAAGGCAAACAAACAATTTCAGCAATGACTTCTTAGTCCAAGGATCAAATTATAATGGCCGGCCACCACTACAAGAAACATAACTATGAATTTTCAAAGTAGTATCTTCAAGCTAAATACTACTAGCACCAACTTCTTCCACTAAGACACATGCCTTGGCCAACCAAAAGTTGGTTATCAGAGTGTTGTCCTTCTTTTGACAGCATTAAAAATTATGGGATCACATTTTTTCCAAAGCGGCTAAAACTTCTGTCATGCATAAATTCCCACAAAACCTGCCTTTTGGTTTCTTGATCTTTTTTTTAAGAAGAACTGATATGATTTGACTATGGATACAAAAATAATTTACCTTTTATCCATGTAAGCTATGCTACCCACTGGCACTAGACCAACAGCATTTCCTGTAACAAAAACTTCTTGAGCACTAAACAATTCCTCAACTGCAATAAGTCGCTCCTCAACCTGCTCGACAATGCAAAATATAACTACAATAAAATTTAACCATCGTGACCTCTTAAAATGGAAAAAAAAAATGAAAGAACCATAGTCACTTCTGGCCATTAACCAATATGAGACAGGATAGCAGGCATGAATTTGCTCCAACAAAGAACATGAAGCTACATTATGCCAAAGAAAGTAATGATAAATTAGCATATAAAATAAATGCACCAACAAATGCTCCACAATTTGACACCACTTTGAAGGATGAAGCCACTGCACAGTGGTCTACCAGCCAAAAAATGGGTGAATCTCTACAAATAGTGCAAATGTTCTACGCGGATAATGCAATGTCCAATTTTTTTTATCAAGATGTCCATTACTTCTAAATTTTTCTATCATAAGTCAACACCAAGCGATATCAATGAATTCCAATCCTGAGGTATAATAGCAAAAGTATTAATTCCAAAGGTTACTAGACATACCCTAAAACCTAGCCAGCCAGCGATATCAATAACACTTTCACGTGTAACACCTGGTAAAATTGTTCCTCGTAGTGCAGGAGTACATATTGTTTTATCCTGAAAGCACATACCAAGATCAGAAGAATGCAACAGTGATTTGCAATATATTCATCATCAGATATTGCTCCTGTGTTAAGTAAACAACGTGTGGCAGTCTGAATAGAAAAAAGTGGCAATCAATTTTTCTTGTACATAAGAAAATATCAGAGGACTTGGATATACCTTCACAATAAATATATTTGCACTACAAATTTCTTCAAGATATCTATTGTGAACTGAATCAAGGAAGAGAACATCATCAAAACCACTTGTTTTTGCTATAGCTTGTGCCTTCATAATCTACAAGAGAAGCATTTTATGCAAATATTAACGTTTTTAATTCCAAATACTTGAGAAAAACACCTTACTTATAAAGTTTACAGACAGATAAGTTCAATATCTAAACAATCAAAAGGCAAACTGCAGACTATGTAAATAGCTTACTGCAGCATAGTTTCCAATGGCCTTTATACCCCCCATGCCACCAGGAACAGCACGATGAACTTCACTTTCAACCACAAGATTAATTGGTTTCACACCTCCCTGTCATCATCAAATGACAAAACGAATAGATAAATTCCAGAAGCCCAAACAACATGAAGCATATAATCCCAAAGTCAATCAAACAAAGAAAAGAAAAATAGAGTACCTCAAAATAATTCCTGATAGGAGAGACATAAATTAGAAAGGTGAATTCTGGAGAGGTTGTGAGGCTAAGAACAGGGCCGCTACCTATAAGTATAGGTCGTATGAGTAAGAAGCCTTTGTCAGGAGGTGGAATCTGCATCGAACCCCTCGACTCTACCAATAAAAACGATACACCAAATGAAATGTTATGAAAGCAGAAAAGTAATGTGAAAGTACGCATCTTGCATTTGCTAGAACCGTGGCTTTTACAGCTTCCACAAACTGATTAATAGTTGGTGCAGGCATGCAGAGTCTGTCAGCTCCCAATCTCATCCGCAGAGCATTCATCTCAGGGCGAAACAGCAGTATAGAGTCATCTTCTTTCTTGTAAACTTTCAGACCTTCAATCAGTCCCTAAGCAGGAAAAGCAGCAAATTCAATGTTAACACTCAAGCCCAACTAATCAATAAGGTTAACGAACCAAAAAAAGTATGCAGGCACTAAAGTCAAACCTGGCCGTAGTTCAAGACAGAGGAAAATGGGTTTAACTCAATTCGCCCAAAAGGTTGCAACCCACCATCGGAGAACTTCTCGCCTTCAGAGCATTTCATAACCGTCGGCACAGGATCCAATCCAAGATCATCCCACCTCATATTAGGCGACTCTGATGTTTCACTGTTTATCACAACACAGTTCTTT
>CAODLS013712073.1:0-10434 GCA_948243855.1 Flueggea neowawraea
CAAGACACACAAAGTTGTGAATAACAGACGCTGGCTGACCAAAAGAATTTCAAAACTAGTAGCTCATTCTACATTCAACTCAAACAAAGAACAATCCATAACATTCTCATGGAGTATATTGTTTTGCAATACTTGGATACACGGTCAGGAATAGATGATAAAATAGGAGAGAAAATTCAACTTTTCATTCTACGTTAAATTATGAACAGAGGTAAAGAGGACATTACAGCTACAAATGATTTTAATTTTTCAACTTATTGTTGGATACTTTCTCTTCTACTTTAACCACTCTTTCTCTCAAAAGTCAGAAACCAACTTACATTAACTGTAATTTTTTTTCAATAACTTTTTCAACTATTAAATATCAATCAATGGATAAAGGAACTAACTTTATGACTAATATTGAAAGAGAAATATCACTCACCTTTCCAACAAATTGTAAAGAAAAAAGAATTACCAGTTGTAAATTGAAACCATGTCAATATGAAATTTTTTAAAGCCACATTGGTCAGTTTTGGTCACAAATTATAAGCATTTAGTTCTGGGGGGTGGGAGGGGAAAGAATATTTTTCTACTCTAAGCTCCATTTCTGTTTCTTCTCATTGAAAGGGAAAAAACAATACCTGAAAAAAACACAGCATAAAAAAACAATACCTGAAAATAACACAGCATACACATTGTGCATCGAATTGATGCATTCTTAGAAATGAAAATATGTAAGATAATAAATTCAGAAATGGAAAACAGACCTCATCACGAATATGTGTCCGAGCTCGGAAAGTTAATCTTTCATGAACATCTTCTAAAATTCTTTGCAACGTAGAACGTATCCCAGCTAATGATTCACTCCGTCTATTGGGATGTTCTCCCAAGACTTCAACTTTAAGTATATCAACAAGTTCACAGAGTAAACCAACATTTGTCTCATGGATAAGCTTTGGGCGAAGTGTGTCATACAAGTAAGTAGATCTGCAAATTATAGGTTTTCCAGTCAGTCAATAACATCCAGTCAAAAGTTCACAAAGTCAGGGTAGGAGATGGAAAAAAGAGTAAACCATAACAGCACAAAACATAGTGTCTCTAAATATTCAGACAGACAAGAACTTACAGGGGATCTATAAGCGGAGCCAGAGTAGATATATCCACAGAAGAATAAGGGAAAAAATGATCAAAGAGTTGTTGTTCTAGCTGACAAACCTGCAGTGTACATTTGAATCAGCAAAAAAAAAAAAAGACAACATTGCATTGGACAAGGCTCATGACGAAATATTAAGAAGGAAACCATAATCCCCTCTGACTAGTATGGGACTAATATTGACTTGGGGTAACGTGAGCAGAGAAGCAAAATGACTTGAGTACTTCTTCGTTTTCTAAGAACATATATCTTTAAGCAAAATGAAAGAAACTAAATAGTGAAAAAAAAAACAGCTGACATCACTACCATGGATGGAAGCATGTATGATGCATGAAACTTAAATTCAAAATGGACTTAGACAAGTACAGCTTGTATCTGTGCAATCATAAACAGTCACAACCATGCTTCAGCAAGTATATGGTGGTTGAAATATGGTTTTCTTTTTAAGAAGAAATAAGAAGGTGCTGCATGCAAGAAAGACGAGAAATAATACTTGTAAACTGGCGTAAAAGAGCTCCTATTAAAATGAAAAAGACTTGCTGAAGCTCAAAAGAAGTTAAACAGTCTAAATCCTCCAATATTGCTGAGTTGCTAAAGACCCCGAAGATGAAATCTATAACTGATTTGTCAGTGCCACACATAAACTGAAAACAAAAACTTTTGAGTCTAAACATCTGTGAATTCCTCGCCAGCTAACTTCACCAAATAATAGAAAATAATAGACAACTTATCCTTTTTCCTTTGTCCTAATCTTGATCCCTTTTCTTAAACATTAATCAATTATTGTACTACAGGACCCTCCTAAATCTGAATCCATTTTCAGTCAACCCTCCACATTGTCTGAAAAATAACAATGATTCCACACAGAACTATCAAAAAATTAATTCCACAACCAAGAAGTGGCACCATTGAAGAAAGTTAACAGCGAAATTCACTCCCCGTGTATAACATAAGCATGTCAAAAGAAAGCCTTTTGAATCTCCATGTCCAAAGCATACATTCATATAGAATCTCTACATGACCATGGGTATCATGATTGTTCATTGAAAAGGAACTTTAACTAAGCAAAAATGCAAGCGATATGCCAAACAAGAACAAAGAAAGTAATCCCCTTCCAACCAACTACCGTTTACAAAGTTTACTACATAATCCCCACAGGCAGAGGCTTTATAAGGGCCAAGCTTCTGGTCAATTTGAAACAAGTATATCCATCCCCTATTTATAGCACATCTTTTCTTTTTTGGCTCACTAGCGTCCAAAATCAATAATCTGTAGTAACTATTCAATTGACCACCTGATTCAAGAGATGATAATCCATATTCATCATCAGTTAATAACTTACAACAGTAACAAAACGGTACCTGCATTAGATATGCACATCCAGATCTAGTTAATGATGGCAAAGCTTCTTTCTTGGAAAATTCAGATATCCGTTGCTGTACTATGCCTCTTACCTAATAGCAGAGAGCAAATGAGATTATGGACACAGGCAGCTGCATAAAAGCTGATAAATAATATGTGCATGCAGAATCAAAGTTGTCATCAACTCACCAAGGAAAGTCGTTGTTCACAGTACAATTTGTGGCATTCAGCAAGGACCTGAGCATATTCTTTCCTGGATGATCTGCCTTCAATTTCCTTTAACACAGGCTTGACCTGTAAATACTAAGGTCAGCCACTTGTACAAAAGAGAAAATAAAGACTAAATCAAAGCACACAAGTTCAATTTGTCCATAACATTTTTTTTTGTAAGAATCATCTTCATGTTTGTCAGCCTGCTATAAAAAATAATCAAAAGTGAGACATTTGTACCTTCACAAAACAATAAGGACAACAAGAGGAAACCATTACCTCACTTGCAGCAGCCTTGAATCGAACATAGATTACAGAAGCCTCCACACCTTCAGAAACAGATGTTTTGTTGCTACCAGTGCTGCGAACTGCTGCCTGGACCTAATGGACGAAAGAGATAAATAAGTAAAATAACTGTGGCACAGAGGAAAATGTATCATAAACACACCTTTTACATGTAGAACTGTACTTCACCTGAGAAGAAGCACCTTTTAGAACAGAAAGGACATGAGAACGGATCATACCCAGGGCTCGAGACTAAAATAAAGGTAAAAGAAAATGTTATATTCAAGGAAATGAAAACAACTTTTACACTGATGTTTCTCATTTACCAAATCAATCACTTTAAATGCAAATATCACTTGCGTACCTGGAGTTGTCGAAATTTGAGCAAATATACACTAGATTCTGCATATTGTGGATTGCTTTCAACATACCTAAAGGCAAAAACAGCATCATAACATAATAAAACCATTTCCAAACTGTAAAAAAAAGAATTGATTTTCCACTGATTTTTTTGAATTTGTACTTGGTTAATCAAATTACAAAGTATATAATTAAAAGAGAGATTATTTTCTTACGATATGCACTCATCAAGCCGCTTGAGCAGTGGAAGAAAGTTCCCATTCCCAACATTCATGTTTGGAGAATAAAAATTGGTAGCGATCTGTTCAGGGATGCACAATTATATAAGCTTTTTTGTTTCAACATCAAGTAGACTATATTTACAAATTTCTGGCACAACATATAAACTAAAACTGCAAACTATGAAGAGAAAGCTTCACATCCAAAATGAGTAAGCTATAATTAGGTTTTCTAAAATACACAAAAAAGAAGATGTCAATAGCCTAACAATAGTATCTGACACAGAAAAAATGTATACCAATTTAAATTATCAAATAATAGAAGGCTCTTAAAAAACAAAAAAAAAAAGGAACAATTCTATTCTTTCTCTGTGATAATTCGAACTTGTTGAAAATTTTATCTCAAGGTGCAAAGTGTGGATGAGACCTTGTACTCTTATAACAAGAATGGAGAAAAAACTGGATCATTCCAACTCCAGTATACAGGAAAAACTATAAAACTGCAAGCAATACCCTTATCAAGATAGCATTCAAACCTTACATTCTCCAATTCATCAAAGTAGTGCAGCTTGCTACGAAGTGCATCTGCAAACTCCATGAGCCTTTGCTTCTCCACTACCTGAAATGTAAAAATGGAAATAAGACATCTGCAAAAGTAAACCAACATTTAGAGGGCACCAAAAATAGTTCAGATGTGATTTTCAAACTTAACTTTTGGAAAAAAAACAATGAACTAGAAACTCAAAATCATGCCATCCATGCAATATACATAAAGAAGACAGATTCAAATATTAAATCGGGTATAATGTTTAACAGCACACACTTCTTTCAACATCCTACTTCAAGACAGAAATCTGTTAGTATTTATGTACATCTTTCTACCAGATCATAGCACCATATGAAGACCTAGATTGAAGCTTTCAATAATTAACAAACAAAATAATAATTTCAATGTTTTCCATAAGAAAGCTGAAGTTCATTCAATTAGAAGCTACAAGGGAAGACACAACTAAGAGTAGAAGTACTAAACCAGTCGGTCACAAGCATCATGAAGAGTTTTAGTCTTTGTAGCCACTGCTTGATGCTGCAGCTCTAGTTCATTAAACAAGTCGAGGGTTTCATCCACCTGCCCTTAACACAGAAAGATGACCGTAAGAAAATAATACAAATAAAAAGAAAGAATGGCATAATGTGATGCACATCTATAAGCATACCAGTGAGTATAATTAATTTGATGTGCATTATTTCACATGCCATATATTACAGGTGCCAACTAGTAAAAGAGATATAACCACATTATGGCACATCTATGAGAGAAAATATGCCTGAGGCAGGAAATTGTCCGATCTCCAGGAACAAGTTGCAACCTCCAATACAACTTCAGCATTGTCAAGGAAATGACTTATTGTTGCTACAGATACCACAGTACAGATTGTGTTGGAAATTCATGGACCAATGCATTAGGTCTCTTCGGCCAAATTCTGTCTCCATAGTAGGTTCACTTTATCCCAATTACAATAAAGTTATCAACCTAATATCATTTCTTTTTATTAACATTATAAACTTCCTCTCTCTTTGTCTCTCTCCCAACACAGTCACAAATAGTAAATAAACAACTTTATCTTAAACAACAACATTTCTATGCACAAACCAACTTGTTTCTTCAAGTAGTTAAAATTTACAGAGTGAAAAATGAAAACTAACAATGATAGATTACTACAAGAATTATATCAGTTTAAGCTGCATTTAATCTGCAGATCCTAGTTTCAAACAATAACACTGAAACATCACGGCCCATATGCTTTTAATAAATCAAATTACAATTTTAATAATAACCATTGAAAAGCAAGATAAGCATACCTGATGAAGTATATCATCACATGTCCGTATGCGCTCCGTTAGAGTGTTGACATAGTGCTGATACTTCTCCTCTGTCTAAATAAAGAATCATTTAGGTGCTATAAACAAATGCTTGCGGATCAGATTACAAAAATTAATAATAATAATGAATTACCACTGACCTCTGATTTCATAGCCGATTCAAGATCTGTAAACCATTTGTAAAACTGCACAAAAGAAAACAAAAAAACAAGACACTTTTGAGACAACAAACCAAAATTAATAAGCTGCATTATTAGAACAGTAAAAGAATCACATGATTATCCAATACCAAATCATCTATAATGAACAGAACATAGAGAAAGCTTATTTGCTTATCTTTCATAATTCTGCATCTAAATAAACAGAAACCGAATACTCAAACAAAATAGAGATACAGCAGTATACAGCTTCTATCATAAATTGAAACACGTAATAAGCAATTAAACCACACGATTACAGACTAAAACCTGCCAACTAAATTTAGAATTCCGCAAAATCAGCCAACGCATTACCTGATTAGTATTCACTAAAACTGCTTCAATAGCTTGAGCTTCTCCAAAGTCACTATCTTTCGTAGAAACCGTCAGGCCGCCATTTTCTGGTCCCAATACATGATCAAGCGCCTAAAAAAACGCAATTTCCAACATAAATCAACCTTGCCAAGTAAGATCATAAAACTCAAATCAAGCAATCTAAAATGAAACCTCACCAAATTAGGAGGATAAGGCCGCTCGGCAACCGCGTGAGACAGTCCCGCAATGGCAGCTTGCTGTTGCTCCGACAATGGCGCATTCTAGGGGGAAAATACACAGAGAGTGAAATTCAAAAGTCAAGTCCAGTGATTCAGAACCATAAAAGTATCATTTGTGAAAATTCAGATCCAGAAGTGGTGAGAGAGAAGAAACCTGTTCCCAAGTAGAAGCGAAGTTGTATCCTTTAGAAATGGCCCCCGATTTGTGGACGTTCGGAGGAGTCGCTTTGGTTGCCATTCGATCTGTACAGAACTAATGATTAACTTATTGATTTACTAATGATTAACTTATTGATTTACCATTCAGTTTCTTGAAACAAAATCTCCAAGAAGTAAAGAGAAGAAGACATCCAAATGAAAGGCAAAGAGAGCGTTGGTGAAGTGATCCAGTTTGATACAGAGGAAATCCATGGCCGAATGCGTTAAGTAATTTACTCCTCCTCGAATATTGAAATGATTACAAGCTAGTCCTCTTTGTTGTGAATTGTGCAATTTGATACTTTGTAAACTTAGGCATTACTTTTAAATTTTCTTAGAATTTAGTCCTCTTTGTTGTGAATTGTGTAATTTGATACTTTGGAAATTTAGTCATCACTTTTAAATTTTCTTTTTAAGTAAATTAGCTTTTAACAAGTAACTTAACACCACAAATCGATCAAAAAAACTTGATCGCAATTATTAATATATGGAACTCTTAGGGGGCGTTTGGTTCTAACTCCAGAATTATAAATAGAATCATAATCGAAACCGATGAGAACTAGATTAACACCCCGCAAAATGTTGCAAGTTTTTTTTTTCACCTATAATTTTTTTCAAGATGGGAGCGGAAAAGAAATTAAAAATTTGTTTACTTAGATCTAATCTTAAGACTTGTATAGTCAAAAGATATATATAACACCAATATATAAGTTCTATTTTTAAAAGTTTAACTAGTTTACTTGTGAAATAATATGCATTTTTATTTCCATAAAAATTTGAAATGAAAAGTTTTCATTTTTGTTGGATTTATATTTGTTAAGATAATACTTTTTAAATCAAATATATTTTTAAGATAAATTTGTGTTTATGTATATTTATCTCTCATTTATTCTAACATATTTAAAGTATTGCATTTACATCTTTCCTTCTATTTTTAACACATTTAAAGTTATACATCTACCATCCCATTTTACTATTTTATATGAATTCTCTCTTAATCATGCAGCCAAAATAGGAATGCATTTAATCTAAAGATAAAAGAAGAATCTTTTTTCATCGAAAGTTCCCTTGCATTATGTTGTTCCCTTTACAGTGTGTTTGGATTAGGTATAGCATAGTTTAGTAAAGTATGGTATTGTAAGCTAAGGTATGGTTTATTAATGTAATTAAATTATAGTGTGTTTGGGAGTATGGTATTTAAATAAATAATGAAAGCTGAGCTACTTATTGGAAAGTTTTACCAATGGTCACCCTAAATTTAACAAGAGTATAGCATAGTCACTATACTCATTTTTGTTGCCAGAAGGTCATTCAAAATCGAATTTCATTCCTAAATGGTCACTATGGCCGGTTTTTAGAAATCATCGGGCCGAAAAGATGACTAGGCATGCCACGTCAAATAAATATGGCCACGTGGTCGCCACATGGATGTTGACGTGAAAACCCAACCAGAAATCAAACTGAAAAACCGACCCAAAAAACCAACTTGATAACCGACCCAACTCAAATTCTCTTTTCCTATAGGATTCAAATGGCTCACAATCGAACTCTCTCCCCTTACCACTCCTAATACTAATAATTGAGTATCCTTTCTCATTTTGGACCTTCTTATTATATGATACAAATGCATGAAAAGTTTAATTTTTTGTGCAAGAAAGAAAACCATGTAAACCTTGAATAATCATCAACAATCACAAAACAATATTGTTTTCCACCTAAACTCAATGTGCTAGTAGGACCAAATAAGTCTATATGAAACAATTCCAAAGGCTTAGTGGTTGAAATAACATTTTTGCTTTGAAAAAATGATTTTACATGTTTTCCTACATTCATGCATCACAAACCATGACATTTTCAAACTTGAATTTTGGAAAATCTTATACTAAATCTTTGTTGTAGAATTTTGAAATTGTATGCATGCTTGGATGTCCTAGCCTTCTATACCACAACCAATGTTCATTATTCCCAACCACAAAGCATTTTTCATTAAATGCATTGGAATCAAGCAAATCAACAACATATATGTTGCCATGCCTCATACCAACAAACAAAATATCACCATCAATGTTTTGCACAATGCACTTATGAGACTTAAACACAAATTTACATTTCTTATCACAAAATTGACTAATGCTCAACAAGTTATGCTTAAACCATCAATAAGCAACACATTAATAATAGTTGGGTTAGGTTCCTTACCAACCTTACCTTCTCCAATGGATTTTTTATTTTGCATTTTCACCAAAGGTTATATAGCCATCATTCTTGGGAGTTAGATGAGTAAACTTTCCCTTATCTTTGGTCATGTGATGAGAGCATCTATTATCCAAGTACTACATGCTCCTATTTATCTTGACTTTCATGCATACCTATAATATACATCAAACTTTTGATTTTGGCACCCAAATTTTCTTGGATCCTTTTAAGTTAATTCTAACCATGTTGGGTAGAATTTTTCCGTTGGAACTCAAACCTTCTTGACTCCAACATGTCCATGAGATCTTAAAGGACAAGTATTAGATATATCACTATAACTTTAACAAAAATTGCAAGAAACATTGAAGGAAGTACCTTGGTTTACAAACTTGGTTTTATGATTTTTGCTTGAAGTGAAGAAATCATATCCTAGACCATACTTAGACAAGGTTTGCCTTTGTGAACTAAGAAGTTTTTCCAAGTTTCTTTTCCATTTGTGGGTTTAAAAGTAATAATTGAAAACTTTTCGACTTCCTTTTTAAAGACAAGTTTACATTGAGCAAAACATTATTGTCATATTTTTTTATCTTACAAATCTCAATTTTCAATTTCTCATTTTCAAACCTTAAGGAATCATTTTCCTTTTGTAAAACATTAATCTTGGTATTAAGTTCACAAACAACCTTTTTCAAAGTAGCATGATTGATTCCAAGTTTTCTAAATTCCTCATGCAGCTCCTTACATACATCATGTAATCCATCAAAGACATAAAATTCATTTAACTCATCATTGTCATGACCCATAGTCGGGCCCGCGACCGGTGTACGAGGCAGACCGTCTGTGGAAGCCCGATCCATCCCGCACAAGCCTCTGTGATCAGACATACTATCCGACTTATAAAAAAATATTTATTTAAAACATTTATAAAAACATTTATAAATGAAGTAAATCATATATATAAATATAAATACCAATAAATATATATACATATACCGTATATCAAATATCAGTGAAAATATAAAATCATCAGAGTAAACCCCAAAATACAAAATGAAGTCCAGTATCCCAACAGTAACCCGATGTGGAGCTCTATGATATAGCAAAGTCGAGTCCTAAACGAGGGCACTCACTATAGCCAAAAGCGTCTCACTAGGTCGAGATACGGGTCAGATGATGTGTGTCCAAAAGATGTCACATGCAAACAAAAGTATAACATGGACAACAGAAGAAAAATGGGTAAGATTCCCTAGTGAGAAAACAGCACGCCATACCGCCTTGTATGTGCCTCACAAAGACTGGTTTGAAATCCTTTTTCAAAAATATCACACACGTACATATATACTATATAGTATATACATAGTATATTTCCCGAAATACGTTTTACCAAAACGTTCACATCCAGAACATTCACATGCATTTAGGCAATATATATATATATATTTAAGGATTCATAGTACGAGACCAATATCAATATCAATATAGCAGTGTGTCGCCACCTGACTGCTCAGTAAACGAGTGTATCCGGCCGGATACACGATTATTCCATTACCCCGATAACTATGGCCTTGACAAAACATTGGTATACCAAAGGCTACAAACCCTGTAGCCGGGTGTCCCCATAGTCTGTGTCATACATACATATTATTTCACATACAATCATGTGTTATCTTTTCCTTTATTCCATTATTTACAAAATGCTCTTGTATATATAAACCCATATATACTTTATTTTTCCATATCAAAACGTTGGTTAATAATAATCATATACCCAGATTATTAATTAACCCCATAATTATTAGTCAATTTATGTCATAGCCAGACATATCAAAAATAGCATA
>CAODLS013712522.1:0-13488 GCA_948243855.1 Flueggea neowawraea
GTGAAAGGCATAAGACCAAAAGCTCGAGCTGTTTTTATCTCCCTCGCAACTTTCCTCTGTGCTTTCGCTCTAATGCCAGTCTACAGTGGACATAAGAAGAGTTTAGAAAATCGTAAATGCAATTCATCAGTAAATATAAAACTCGGTAGTCTGAAGTTGCATTTGGCATTACCTTGCTCCTCTTGATGACAATTCCAGCCTCTGTTATGAAATTGGCCAGGAATCTGACGTTCTACGGCCAAAAAAACAATCAAATTATGGATTTAGAACTATCGTTTACAAAAGGCAGGATGCCACAGAAATCAAGCTCTCCTTTTCTTTCTAAATTTCTAAAACCAGTTTTTCACGAAGTGACTAGAGAGTATCAGATTTCGCAAACATAGAATGTATGCAGAAGACCACAAAGACAAACAAAAATAATCAATCCTATACCAGTCGATGTAAATGTAATGACATTATGATAATAAAAAAACCAAAATTGAATAATATGGAATGTATCGCTAAAATTACCGGACACAGGCTTCACAACCCCAAGTAAAAAAGTGTTATGAACCATCAACAGTAACCAAGGGCCGAAACCCACAAGATAATGGTTAAACTCATACTTTTTAAGTATTAGAGAAAGTTATGACATAGTCAGAAACTCATACAACCACCTATCTTGCCATAATTTTAATATCCAGCAATCACAGTTCCTCTTAGTATTTTACAGACATGGGAACAAACTTAATAAAAACTCACCCTGAAATCAGCCTTCTTAAGGGCCTCTTCTGTCGTTACTTCAAATTCTGGCAGTTTTGAATACTTAGTTGCTGAAGGTTTTCTTAGATCCAGATCCTACATAAATTCATACAGTGATTAGACAACACGAACACGAGTATAAAGGCATAAAACTACAAAGTCAGCACCACCAAGAAAATATGTCCATTCAACAAATCTTTATACTTGAACGTGGGACTGCATAAAATGAGAAAGTGCAACGAATCTTCCTAGAAAAGTGAGGCTATAAACCGTGCAAAACCTTCAGAAATTTGTATTTAACGCGATCAAAACTTAATAGCATAGAGAACAGCTTCTCTGAAATGATTGCCAAAAAGGCAATCCAGCAAATACCAATGAATCAAACATGCATAAAAATGGTACTACTACGTTCTCATGCTTTGACGCTGTAAGTTGTTCCTTGTATAAACCGCCTATCAGGTCTGAACGAATAATCAGGCTGGTTAATTTCTTCAGGATCAAACTCAAAGTATGTGCCGGCTTTCTTCAACTTCCCATCCATTCCATCATTCAAAGAGTTAAAACTCTCATCCAAATCATCCACCCCACGGGAACCATTCCCTCGATTAAATCTAGAACCAGGTCTTCTGTTGTGAGCTTTCTCTAACTTATCAAGCTTTTTTCAAAAGGGTTCATTGCTCGAACCACCACTCTCGGACAAGCCGCCAAATATCCGCCACTCAAATTCATCATTGGACACGTTGGTATTTCTGCTTTGGTTGTCACCAATTCCACTACCTATCCAAACAGAACCACCAAGATTTACTCAACGCCATTATCATGAAATTACAACATCCTATCCACAATTGGAGCTAATCAGAAGTTTTTGAGTTCCAATTACTCAAAGAGATATCATAAGCTCTGAAGACAGTACCCGAAGGGACGCTTGTGCAGAGAGCTCTGATAGGAGGCGCGCTGAATTGGCGCGTGAGACCTGTATTGATGGATCGAAGTGCAACACCAGCTACAGAACTCATTTCTGCGACGAAGAAATATGCCAAACAAGTAAATAACAGCAATAATTTTCAGTTAACGCGATCTGCGCATTGAAGATATTGCTTTGAAACTGTAGGAAATGAAGTAAAGCAGATACCTTGACGGTTGAGAATTTGTTGGGTTCTCAGGTTTTCTGCAATGTTGCAGTCTAGGGTTTATGATGTGGGGTTTTTTTGGGGAAGGGGAAGAAACTTAAGTTGGAATTGGGCCTCCATTTCTGTGTTTTTTCTGGCTTTTGATGTTTTGGGCTTTTGCTTGCCTTTTTTTTTATGACAGAGTCGATCGATATAGTCAAAATAGGAAGTATTTTTTTAAATGTGGGTCTAATTTAATTAAAAAATATAATTTCAATTAACAAATTCGTCATAAACTTTTAATTTTAACTAAAATAAATATAAATTTTAATCTTTATAACAATCATGTTATTCGTTAAACTTGCGTTAATTTTGTTGGTCCAATAAATGATGCGAAAGCATACATAATACCATTAGACATGGAAATTTATGATTAAATGGTAAATGAGAGATGTGAAAGTGGGTGATGTATGTTGTGTGGATGAACAAGTGTAAAAATTTGTTGGAAGTAATGGTACATATGTATTTGTGGTCTATGTTTGATGGAATTGCCACATCAAAATTGTTTAAAAGCAGTGAGGAAATATATCTTTTACCTTAATAAGTGGAACCCACATTTTACATATGGAATTGCCACATCAGCTATAACACTACATCCGCTGCCACATCAGATGACAAGTCAGCAACTTAACAGAATTTTTTAACAGATCATGACATAATTGTTACAAGGCTATAAGTTTGTGTTTTGTAAGAGTAAAATCAAAAGTTCGTTATATATTTGTGAATTAGACCAAAATTTATATTTTTTTAATTAAAGTAGCCTAAATGTGGGGAGAAAAAGTTGTGTGGAATATTTTGACGTTTATTTAACAAAGAGGAGATTTCGAATATAGAAATATAAAAAAAATAAATAGTAAAAATCAAATATTTGACGTAATTGTTTTATAAAAAATATCCTATTTATTGTTTCTAACAAATAAGCCCTTGGTCCATACAGAAAAGAAAATTTGTGAGTGCCAAAAAATATTTGGCATAATCCTTTTATAAATGTTTAGTTGTTTATGAGATTCATTTGTAGTTTAGTTGAATTCCATTGACTTCTTTAAATATTCGAATCCATTTCATTTCTCCTTTGCTATTTTATTTCATAGTTTGTTTATATAGCACAAGTACTTGCAATTTAAAAGTATTTTTTTATCATCAACTACTTTAAGTAATTAAATGTACGCGTTATTAAGTAAAAATTTGAGTAATTTATATAAAATGAAAGAATAAAAGATTGTTGGAGTCATTTACAAAGTAGTAAAGTTCTTCATATTTGCTCAAAACATGTGGACAAATGGACTACAACCCATCAACATAAAATTATACACACTTGATCAAGATTGGAACAAAGGAAAGAAAGCAACATGTATTTATTCAAAAATAGTAGACAACACAAAAGAGAAGATGGATGAATTGTAGCAAAAAGTGGGTTCAATTTAGTGAGTAGTTTTCTTTTTTTTTTTTGTCAGCATTTAGTGAGTAGTTTTCAACCCAAAAAAGGGGGAAAAATTAGTGGAAGCTTGAATATGTTCATCAAGAACCTAGCAATAACACATTTTGTGACAGTGATAGGGTTCCCTCAACCCATTTTCCACCTCATAATTTCTCTTCCACTATCTCCATTCATGTCTTTTCCTTTCAAAAGTTATGGTGTCACATCATGCTTCTAGTGCTATCTTATCATCCCCATAAAAATGTTTAAATACCCTTTATAATATCTTCTTAATACACAACAATTATTAATTGAAACTGTTAATCAAAAACGGTGTTACTGATAATTTTTTATTTAAGAATTATAAATTTACATTGAAATACTATTATTATTTTTTCATTTTAAAGTTAATATTTTGAAGGATTTTGAGAATGAAAAATTATTTTAAAAAATAAAATTATAACGTAGGGTATGGACTGGTTTAGCTCGATTAGCTCCCTAATTACTCCCTAAAACAAGTCCTTAACAGACTCAACTAAAATGGGCCAAAATTTTAGGAATGGACCCGGTTTGGCTAAGCCCACCCCTAGTAATATGTATTTAAAAAATAATAGTTTTCGTATTTTACTTAAACTATTTTTTTACATATATTCGATTTCTACAAAAAATAAAATTTTCAATATTCTAATTAAGTAAAAGCCAAAATATTATTAGATTACAGTGTTATGGGTACACCATTTTGCTATTTTTACTTATAATTTAAAATTTGTGCTTCTGAGAGTATTGTAGGAAAAATCATGGATATAGATTGTATTCATGTCATGTAATCTTACTCGCTGTAAAGAAAGACAAACTCTGTCCCATCAAAAAATCAAAAGGCAAATGATAGTTGGATTGACCCATCAAGATATTTGGATAATATTAGACAATACCAACCATTCCATCCATCTCAACTAGCCCAAAATAGGTAGTGATTTAATTTCTTCCGAGAGTAGTGTATTTTATTACTAAAATATAAGATATTGAGAAATTAACTAAAAGGATATCATACGCTAAAAAGATATCAATTTTAGTAGATTAATTAAATAATACGTGTAAATTATCGATAAACTTGTAATTCAATAACACTAATTGAGGTGCAAATATTTAGAAACCAAACACGTCATGCACCATATATGAACAAGTTTCCAAACTCATCTCTCTTCTTGAATGAGTCGTAGTTGAGAAAAGAAGTCAAGTATATATATTAAATTAGTTATATATATATTGAATAATTATCAGATAAGTTGATGGATGTCATAATCTCACTCTAGTAGATAATGCAGAAACTAATTGAGAAAATGAACACGCATGGACTCTTTTCGGTTTAACATATCAAATGGATTTAGCTCATAATTAAGTTGAGAATAAATGTCATTTTCTTCGTAAAGTCGTTTTCTTATAATTGTTTGTTCAAGGATTTTGGCCGGACGTACTCAAGCAAGTCTAACTCGAGTATATAATTGTGAAATGATTAATCACAAGTAAAAGGATTTGATGATGCTTAACAACTTAGGTTTTAGTGTAAAAAGGAAAGTAAAAGCTTCAGAAAATAAAATACAAAGTCTAAAAGTTTACATATGAAGTAACTCACTGTATAGTTTGTAAACAGTTAAACTAAATCAAGTATGTAAAAGCTAAAGTAATCGAGAAACGAATCGAAAGTTTACTCTCGAAACATGTGAGAACTTGAGACTCGTCATACATCACACTGGCAAAGAGACTAACTACTGGAACTAGGACTGATTTGACAATAAAGTGCGAGAGATAATGCAGAAGGTAAATTGACAATAATAACGAGTTGAATATCTGGAGTGTGATCCTTTGTTCTGTTATTTGGCTGCGCAAACTACTTGATATGTAATTTATTAATTCATTAACAATAATCATTAAAATTTGCAAACTCCCTTTTAGCTCTTTATATTTGGTGGCAATCTCCCCTCGAGTGTATCTTTGTTGCATTAGCAGATGATTTAATGGGCTGAAGGGTTTCTTTGGGTTTCAGAAAAAAAAATGGAAAGTTTATTTGATAAGTCATTTTATTTGCTCTTCACTCTTCAGCTATGTTGAAGAGATTTAGCTCCTACCAAATTCAGTTACTATTCTTCGAACATTTCAAGCGAAGAAGGGCTTGTGATCACGCCCAATGGAGGCTTCCATTGCTGGCCGTCCCCTCTCTTTCATTTTCATGAGGGGAAAAAAACATATATGTTTCATAAAATAAATAATATAGTATAAAAAGTTGCTAAAAATTATGTGTTTTATTCTCCGCGTTTTTGTCGTTGCAAATGCCCATGATGAGACAAAGTCATGTATCTTCTCTTTCTTTTTTCCCCCTGATCAATGTAAAGCCCGTCGATTTGTCTTTCATTTTTTTTTTGTCAAATCAATTATAATCATTTTGAAATACAATTCATCAAGCAAATTAATGAAATTTAATATAACCCAACTAAAATTATAATACTCAAATAGAACCATACAACAATATAACAAATGCAATATATTGCAATGAATGGCAAATCCTGAAAAGAAACAAATGTGTTTTTTTTTTGAAATGAGAAACAAATGTATTTTTAAACACCCATATATTTGCATATATCAGTAGTAGTACATATTTAATAGTGTCTATAATAATAATGTTTTATAAACATTTGGTGTAGTTCATATTCATTACTATTAATCATTTTTTTCACTCTTATTATATGATTAACTCAAACTATTAATCTATATTTGTCTATCTATTAGTGGTATTTATTAATAGCATATTGAAAACTTTTTTTATTAGAAAATTGTTATTCAATTATTCGGAACAGTCATGCTCAAGCCGATCTAACAAATATATGGAGGTGGTAGACTCCTAAACTGAACAAACACCAAAGGAAAGGATCATATTATCAAACTAGCTCATGAGCGATATGATTTTTGCCTATTTTACAAATTAAAACTTAACTAAACAAAAAAATACTGAAACTTTTACAAGTATATTGTTATATAAGGTAAATTTATAGAAGTGGATTACATTGTGAGAAAGTAGAGATAATACTTGTCTTTTAAGACATAAATTGCTTTTTACTTGAGCCAATAGTATATGTAGTCCCATAATCACCACAAATACACCTCATTTTTTAGGTAAATGAATCACACTTTACTTCACTCCACAGTTGCTATAAGAAGCTAACTTGAGTGTTAGAGGGTGAATGAAAGTGTGTTTCTGTCTCCCGAGCTTTTTGTGCAAGATCACAAGCAACAAGGAGCTTAGTGTCACGCACTTAGGTTTTGAACTAACCAATGTGTGTGGCGCTTAGTCTATTTCGTGCAACAAATAGGACTAAGCAAGCCTTTTGGAAGAGTTTCAAGTGAAACAAAGTAAGTGAGCTAGGCAAAGAGAGGTTTCGAGTGTGGTAGAGAGAGCTTGTAGAGAGTGCTTGAGTTTGGGAATGTGTAAGCTTTGTATAATTGATCAAGCCAACTTTACAAATGAATGGGGTGGCCTTTATATAGGTTTCCCACATTCTTAATGTGTGACTACAATTATTTGGCCAAAGAATTCTACACACTATTTATGTATAAAGATGTTCCAACAAGTATTGGAGAGTTCTAGAAATTGTAGGAAGGATGTAAATGATGCATCACCTTGCGAAAAGTTCTAAAAGTCAGCCAAACTTGGTTGAGCTATGGAAATTTCCGAACACCTCTTGGCTTCTCCATGCCTTAGCCGAATTTCTCTATCACTCTAGCATTCTCTAGAGAATTCCGTGGCACTTCTCATTACCTTGACAAGTTTCACAATTTTCCGGAACGTTCTTACTATGCCTTAGGCAAATTTTAGCCTAGCAAACATGGGGAGTGACATGTGGCCTTTTTTTTTTTGTTTTATATTGTGTCCTATATAATATATTAAAAGGCCACGTGCCATCTCCACATTATTTCCACAATTATTTAAAAAAAAAAGCAAATATGTTTGATTTAACTTACTGCTGCTATTCCATTCTGGATTCTACGTGCTGCCTTTTACTTCTTTTGCTTCTCAACTGATTCAATGCACATGTATTTGTTCTTTGTTTTCACTTGGTGTTTCCAGATCCATTTTCGCTCCCTCTCTGTCTCAGGTATGTTTCCCTCCTTTGTGTTGCTTCTCTCTTTTTTTTCATTGATTTTTGTTGAAATTACTAACTTTTTTGTTTGTGATGAAATGGGCTGGTGGTGGATTGTGTTTAAACTCAAGTTTTTTTTCCTGTTTTTTCAACCCGGTTCTTGGTGTGTTCAAAATCTAAATTAGTTTCAAATTTGTACTCTACTACTTAATGCTTACATGTATTTGTTCTTTGTTTCCACTTGCTTTTCCAGGGTCATTTCCGCACCCTCTCTGAATAAAGGAGATGGGTTATTGATGAAATGGCTTGCCAGTGAATTGTGCTTCAATTTGTTGCTCTATGTAACTCTCTGCCTTCAAATTGTTTTGCTTTTATTCCCGTACTTTGTAATTATTGAACTATAAAATATATGTCATCGATTTCAATTTCACTACTGATTCAATTCCTAAGTTGATTCAATCCCTTTGTATATCTTCACCTTCCCACATTAATTGTGCCGCTGACCAACGAAGATTTTACATATTGGTCTTCAAATTCAGAGATCTTGGTCTCTTAACGATGAAGGTATTTAAAATTCATATGTTTATTTTGTCAATATGCTATTATGATTGCTTATTGGCTTTTATTTGTGTTGTTTAATGGTTTGCAGAAGCAAAAGGGCCACAGTGGAGCAAAGATTTGGAGAAGGTTAATGCCTGACGTTTGACTGGGCTTTATGTGATTTGTTTAGGGTAATATTGAAAGTTCACTCACTATCCTTGAATGAAGCTTTCCTTATATTGCAGTTATGATTTCTGAATTATCAATTCCTATTTTTTTTTGTTTTATTACTTATTATTGGGATCAGGTGTTGTGGTTAGTTGTAATATTGTTAATGTGTGTTTTTGTTTCTCTCCTCTTTTGATTTTCATGTTGCAGTTGCAGTTCGTACAAGATCTGCTGACATGGTAGAAGCCTTTTATTGAATGAATTCTGATAATTTTGTGTTTCAATTACCATCAGTGACGCGTGCGTAAAAGAGTAAAAAAGACATCATTGAGAAGACTACTATACACGTAGCAAAGTGATCAACGCACATAGACGGAGATGACACCTGACTGGATTAAAGCCAAATTTTGTTGTAGTGTGTCAGAATTTTAAAAAAGGAATATTCTTTGACATAGACACAGATAATGTCACTAAACTTTTAAAAAATTTCAGTATGGTCACTTTACTTGACTTTATTTCAACACGGTTATCCAACTTTAAATTCGTTTCATCCAAGGTCACTATGACTGTTTTTTACAAAATTCCAGTCCGAAAAGGCCACGTGGCATATCACATCATTAAGACATGCCATGTGGCTGCCACGTGTTAATTCCAACTCGAACCCATATGTTGACCAACCCAACCCGAAAATCCGACCGACCCAAACTGATTGACTAACCGACCCGTTCCCAATTAAAAAACCTAAACATCTGCTTCTTTTCTGTAACACCCACAACCACCACCATTTATGCCTTTCTCTCGCGACACCGACAAATAAGAGAACGAGACCGAAAAGAGAGGAGATCGACGAAGGTGAGAGCGACGAGAAAAGAGGATGGTGGCAGCAGTTTTGTGTGTGTGTGTGTGAGAGAGAGAGCGATAAGAGATGGTTGCGGCGATGGTGAGGGAGAGAGAGAGCATGGTGGATGTTGGCAGTGGGTTTGCTCAATGATGATGATCCTGAGGCGTGTGACGACGGCATTGGTGTGAGTGTGAAGAGGTGAACGCTGACGGTGGTCCCAACTGGGTGTGTGACGGTGGCGGCGGTTTTCAAAGGATCGGTCAACAGGTATTCAAATCTTTAATATCGTTCGATTTCTGTGCTTGATCGGCCTCAAAATAATTTAAATTGGATCTCTCTACATCGAACCTGGGGACAATAAGACCATCTCCAACCCACCTCTATTTATAGAGAAAAACTCTATTTTTGGAGTTAAATCCACTCCAATCCACCTCTATTCTCACTTCTATTTTTAGAGTTTGCTACAGTGTATCTCCAAATTTAGAGGTGCACTGTAGCAACTCTATTTTTTACTCTCTTTTTTTGTCTTCATGCATGTATATATTCAATTTTGGCATTTGTGTTTCATATATTTTTGTTTGATGGTATTCACTTTTCAATGTAGAAACACATTATTGTAAAATTTATGATTTAAATATAATATTAATTAATTCAAATATTTTAATATGAATTTAATATCAAATAATTAATTTTTTGTTATATAGAGGGTGGAAGAGGGAGAGAGGGAGGGGAAACAGAGAGGAGGGAGAAGCGAGATGGACAAAAAGGGAAAGAGGGAGATAGAAAGAGAGAGGGAGAGGAAGAAAGGAGAGAGGGAGAGGGAGAGGGAGGAAGGGAGAGGGAGGGAGAGAGGAGAGAGAGGGGAAGGAGGAGGGGGAGAGGGAGAGGAAGAGAGAGGGGAGAGAGAGGGAGGGAGAAATTAATAATTTAAATATAATATTAATTAATTCAACCCACCTTTATTTTTTTATTCTCTTTTTTTATTCCATGTAATGATTGTTTGTTTGTTTTTTATTATTAATTCTTAAATAAAAATAAATTTTACTATTAATCTTATTTAACAAATAATGAAAAAGAATTAAGTTTATGTTTAACTTGTGAAAAAATAACGATAGAAAATGAAGTTAGAAAGAATATTTAGAGAATATTATTTTTTAGAGCTAGAAATAGAGTTATGAGTTGGAGATGATTTTACTGTAGCTGTTGTATTTTTAGAGTTTTAGAGTTAAAAATAGAGTTTTGGGTTGGAGATTACCTAAGTACAGGAGCAACTCTAGGGTCGCTCAATTCCCTCTTTTCTCAATTTCTTCCTGTCAATTGTTGTTCGCGATTTTTTTTTAATTTTTATGTGATACCTATTTAGGGAAACATGTTCGATTGGGCGATGTTGTTGAGACTGGTTTCTTTTATATTTAGGAGTTTCATGGATGGATTTGAGGGTAAGCTCAGGGATTATGAAATGGTTCTAGCATGTTTGAAGAATTACAGGAGGTTGAAATTGAAATATACTTATCGAATTTTTTTGAGACATAGAGATGGGGACCCTGCATGCTTGAGCATTTAGCTGATGGAATTGCTTTGTTGATTATAATTTGAATCTTGTAAGACTATTAGCAGTGTTTGTAAGAATCCATTATTTCATTGCTTGCTGCAGCTTCAGAACTTTGTCACCTGTTATCTTTTTGTGAGTTAGTATCAATAGCTTATTATTTAATTTTCCACATTTGTGTAAGACTAAACTATGATTGGATTTTTTGGAATAAGCTATTGATACTAACTAACAAAAACCACCAAAACGCGACAGAGAGGGAGAGAAGAAATGTGAAGATAGAGAAAGAGAAAGAGAAAGAGAGAGAGAGAGGAGGGGAGAACGAATGGAGAAAAAGACAATTTAGGTTTTTTAATTGAGAACAGGTCAGTTAGTCAATCGGTTTAGGTCGATCAGATTTTCGTGTTAGATTGGTCAGCATATGGGTTCGAGTTGGAATTAACATGTGGCAGCCACGTTGCATGTATTAATGATGTGGTATGCCACGTGGCCCTTTCGGGCCGGAATTTTGTAAAAAACGGTCATAATAACCTTGGATTAAACGAATTTAAAATTGAGTGATAGTGTTGAAATAAAATCAAATAAAATGATAAGACTAAAATTTTTTAAAAGTTTAGTGACCGTGAGTAAATTTACTATGAGTCTAAAATGCTAAGTCAACCCAAATACTAAGCGCTTGCTGAGACAACTTGGACCCTTCAGAATTAGTAACTCAAGTCCATGAGGAACACAACAGAGGCATTTATTAAAAAACGTGTTTAACGATGACCATGAAAATAGGCGTAGATAAAGAAAAAATATATCACTTGTCACTATCAAGCATGTGTTGCTTCCTGAAAATACATAGCTAGAATGAACAACTTGGCAAGTGACGGTTTAATTTGAAAAATAATTTTCTGTTTTTTTGTGTTATTTTTATTTTGTTAAAATTGATAATTTATTTTATAAAAAACCTTTTTTTTTAAATTAAAAGTTTAAAATAATTTCTTCAATTTTTTAGTTTTTATTTTCTAAATATTAAAAAAATTTAGATGTTTGATATGAAATGAATATGAATTTCATTTCATTTGCAAATGAAATGAAATGAAATTTCTAATAATTAGATTTATAAATGAACTTCACTGTTTGATATGATATATACAAATATTTTAATTCTATAATTTGTAAATAAATTTTTTAATTAGTGTGACTTAAAAGTTAGAATTATTTGTATATTATGACTAAAATATTCTTATATTTATAATGCTACATGTTTGACTATAACAACTTTGAAAGGAAATTGGAAAAGCAAATGATGTGTTCAGTAACAAAAAATTATTTTCAATTTTTCATCTCTAATTTTTTCAATTTTCTAATTCCAAGAAAATTATAGAAAATTGAGAAAACATGTTCAAAAACTACACACTTTTTTAGTTTTAAAAAATAAAAATCTTGTTCAAATTTAACCAATTTTCTATAAAACACGTTCAACTTGTTTAACTTAAATAACTTGTTATTTGTCAATTTATTAACTAAACAGCTTATTGTTTGTCAATTCGTTAACTAAACAGCTTGTTGTTTATCAAATAAATGAATATGGGTACAAAATCAGCTTACTCTTTAAACTTAAACAAATTGTTGCTTGTCAATTTATTAACTAAAAAGCTTATTGTTTTTCAATTTGTGAACTAAATAGTTTGATGTTTGTCAACTCGTTAACTAAACACATTATTGTTGTTTTATTGTGAAAGGCAAGTGCTTTGGTGTTGCATTGAAACTCTTAGCTATTGCCTACTGCTACGGTTTTAGTTGGGGGCTTAAGACCATTAGTCTAATTTTATTTCCATAGTAGCAAGTTAAAAGTAAGCAGTTCAATGCAGCAATTTCATTGCCTTCAGATTAAAGAAAAACTGAAGAAATGAAAACCCTAAAGACTCAAATTGAAATACTTCAGAACTTAAAAATGAAATCCATGTTCTTTTACAATAGGAAAAATGTGGGGGGAAATGAAAATGAGGAGGGAAACAAAATTGTGGAAAGTAAAGAGGAGAGGGTAATTTTGTCCAAAGAAAAAATATGAAATTCATTTCCAATTCAGACCTATTTAGCATAGATTTACTAATCAACATTTTTACTCATCAATTAATTCTTTCATTTCTAATTCCTTCTTTTGAGTTTGATTAAAAAACCAAACCAAACATCAGAAATTAAATTTACAAATAAATTTTATAAAATTCATTTATACAAATACTATGTAAATATCTTTGCAATGACATAATTTGTGCATAATATTCCTAGAAATTAATAGACTTCCAAAGGTTACACAGTAGGAACGAAGGAGTTGTCGTTCGGTGAGTGATCGGCGCCTATCTCTTGAGACAAATATAATAGAGCTAGACTAGTAGTTGATATATTTCAGTTCTTAAAAAAAGAGACTAGTTCTCTTCAAAAAAAAAAGACTAGTAGGAGTAGCTGATATATGAATGATCAATACCTTGACCACGTTAATGCAGTTAAATGATGGCCCAGGGCCTCCGTCGTTTTTATGAGTAATTTTTTTATTTTAATTAAAAATTAATTTTTTTTTTATCGAACCTCAACCCAATAGAAGAACACATTAACAAACCCATTATTTTTAAGGTAAACTACACCTAGTACCATGTTTTGTTTCTTTATTATTTCCGTTGGATTATCTATGTTTTGATTTTTCCCAACATGTTGTGTTTAAACTATCAACACGGTTTCTTATGTTTTAATACATCTTTCCGTATCAGTCTTTTTGTTTTGAATTTGTCCTTCACTTTTTTTTCTCTCTTTCTCTCTCTTCGTTTTTTATCTCTCCACTGTATGCATCTGCTTTCCTTCTCCAACTCTTACCCGATTTTGGTCTCTCCCTCTCACTCTCTCATCTCGGTTCTCCGCCCTGCGCCTCTGTCCTCCGTCTCTTTCAT
>CAODLS013713527.1:0-13866 GCA_948243855.1 Flueggea neowawraea
ACTTCAAGTGAGTTGCTACCAGGTGTGAATGACTTGGGTGGTGTCGTAATTTATTTTCAAGGAGGCAATTTCATGATCAACAAACCCATCCGGTTCCCTGCTTTTGGTGGCAGCAATGTCCTGTTTAGCTTGCCTCTCTCTCTCATTTCATCTGAAAATCATAAAATTACTTAACCAAATAAATCAGTCACAGTTGCAGTCTTATAAAGAGAGTTAGAAGAGCGTATGAAATTATTTATGGTAGGTGCATTCTGACGAGGCGTCGAAGCCCAACTGCTTCGTGCAGCACTCGATGATCTTAGAGAGAGACCTCAAGGACACGTTTTGGAGAGGAATGACTGTTCTCGTGTCTAGCAGCTTCGATGTCGACAAACAAGGATCTGACAGTTTGAAGCTCCATGGCGACTGATTCGCGATTACAATTCTGAGCTAATTACAAATAGGGAGCGACGGAGGAGAAGGAAACGAGGATGGTGGCCAAGGAGAAGGAAGAGGATGCAGCAAGGGTTTGGTGCATAGAGGAGGGGGTGAAGAGAGAGAGAGAGAAGAGAAAGAAATTGATTATTAGGAGAATATAAATTATTGTATTTATAAAATGTAAATTAAAATGTTTTATAATAGAACATATAATTTTTTTGGATTGTATTTGTGAAATGATAATGGCAAAAAAAAATGGAGTATTTCTCTAAAATATATGACATTGTAATTAAAATAGAATTCCAACTCAAATAGGACTACTTCTTAAGAATTAGTCGAGTGGTGATGATATGTTATTTTTATTGTGAGGTTATAAGTTCGAATTTATTTGGATTTATTCTCATAATATTAAATTGATCAGCGGAGAGACTTATTCTCCTGTATGATCACACTCAGCAGGGGTACATTATTTACTGGTCACCTCGATTTTCTTTTTCCGGCAAAAAAAACTCAAATAGGACTAGCATTTGTGCCCAAATTTGACATATAAATAAGAAATCAGCATTAAAGTTGCACGAACACAGAGCTAACTGTTCGTTCTTTCCGTCTGTCTATCTCTGCCGACTCCCACAGCTTCCTCCAAAGCAAAGTTGGTCAAAATCAGCATTACACCGATTTCGCAACTGAAAAGGTTTGATTCTATGATCCTCTTGATTTTACTACACCATTTATGATTATTTTGTTCTTGCTCAAGAACATCATAGTTTCTGAAGATAATTTGTTTCTACGCGTTTATTAATTCGTGTATGTTCTGGATTTTTTCATCAACATTCTGTGGATCAAAAAATATATATATTCTGGAAAATCTACGTTGCTAATCTTGTCTCAACAATTCCAAGTCCAACTTAGTGAATCCCAAATCCAATTTCTACCCCAGTTAGGATTCATTTTTCTGCAATTTATCTACTTATCAAAACCATTTGTTTTCTTCGGGTTCTCATATCTTGCCTTTTGATTCTTCGAGATGCTTTTTGTTTCAACAAAATCCCTTTTAGTTCTTTTTTCTTAATCAACTGGTATATTTGAATACACAAGCTATATTAGTTATGAATATTTTACTCGTATACACCGTGCACATATTCATGTTCAAGCTCATATAAATTTCTAAAGAACAATTTTCTATATATATTGATTGATCAGTGGACGTAATTATGATCAAAATTAATGGGTCTATTGAAGGTTATTTTCAAGGCAAAAGGGGGTTACGGCAGGGAGATCTTATGTCCCCCCTTCTTTTTGTACTTTGTATGGATCATCTATCATGAGCATTTGAAATGAAATTGCCCCATGCATTTAGATTCCATATTGTCTGCTCTAACCCCAACCTAGTCCACCTTTCCTTTGCTGATGATCTAATGATATTCTGTAGTATTCACTTTGAATCTCTCCAGGCCATTCATGGTGTCATCACACACTTTTCCTATGTGTCTGGAATGAAAATTAATGAAGGAAAAAGCTCAATCTTTTTCTCGGGTACCAAGGATGAAGACAAACAAAGCATTCTTAGTCTTCTAAGGTTTATTGAGGGTCGGCTAGAATTAATTTCTGGATTGTACGAAGTCTTTCTTATGTTGTAGACTCCAATAATTAACTCTGTGTTGAGAAGCATCCAAGTCTATTGGTGCTCTATCAATGTCGATCTTTTCTCTGGTTAGGGAATGATACTGGATCTAAGAGCTTGGTTGCTTGGTCTAATGTGTGCAAACCTAAGAGAGAAGGAGGTTTGGGGATAAAGGACCTGTTATCCTGGAACAAAGCTGCTGTAGGCAAGCGGGTTTGGGACCTTTTAACTTCCAAAGCCTCTCTTTGGGCTATATGGATTACTAAACAGAAACTTAAAAAGTTGAGTTTCTGGGGGGATAACTAACCGTATGATTGTAGCTGGTCTTGGAGGAATCTGCTCAAAATCAGGAAGGAAATAAGTATTGGTTTTGTCTATACCCTAGGGAATGGCACTGATTTTGCTTTTTAGCATGATCCATGGTTTCATGGTAAAGCAGTCATTGATGCCTTCCCTGATTTGCATATTACTGATGTTCCAAAAAATGCTAAGGTTGCTGACATTTGGTGGAATAATTGTTGGTCTCTTCCAGATCCACTAAATGATGAAATTGAGGAAGCTTGGGGGGAGATTACTTTAGTAACTCCCTGTGCACTCAGATATGATAGTATACAGTGGAAATTCACAACGCATGGTACTTATACAACCAAAAGTGCGTGGAATGAACTCCGACCAAAATCCCCTTTCGTGTCCTGGTTTAATCTGGTTTGGGGAAAGGATCATATTCCTAGATATAGTTTCATCTTATGGCTTGCCTTACATAATAGATTGGCCACTAAAGCATGGCTTTTGCATTGGGCTTGGTTCCTGATGACTGTTGTGTTTTTTGCAATAATCATGCTGAAACTGTTGATCATTTGTTCTTTGAGTGTATTTTTTCATGTGCATTATGGCAGTGCATATTGGCTACACATCACATTATCAGGCGCATCCTGCCTTGGCGACAGGAAGTTAGTTGGTTCTCAAGGAGAACTAAAGGAAAATCCATTTTTGCTTGCACCCGAAGAGTGTTCTTTTCAGCTACTGTCTATTGGCTATGGATTGAAAGGAATGGAGCAGTGTTTCAATCACAATCTCTCTCTCTCTCCAGATTAGGTGTTTCAAAGAGTTAGTAATAGTATTAGATTGAGATTTCTAAGAGATTAGCTGCTGCTATTTTCTTTGCAGTAGCCTTTTCTGTTCTGTAATGGTGTTTAGTAGATTTTGTAAAGTTTGTTTGTGTTTCTGGGTTTATAGGTTTTGAGAGCAGTTTCGCTGCTAGATATAGCTCCTTTATCTCTATGTTTATATGTGAGTAAGAGCTCGGTAAAAGGGGTTATGGATAGGAGTGAAATCATGTATTCATTTGTTTGATGCAATATATATTATTTGATTCTTACAAAAAAAAATTATGATCAAAAGATGTTTCGTTTTCGTCTCTTGTTTGAATGTGCATGTTTGACGGCCATCTTTTCTGGAGCATGCATCAAACTTGGATAGTACATAAGTTTTCTTTCTTGCTTCAGCTCTATGATTTGATCAACTACTACATTTTGATGTTTCAGATTGTTTGAATAAGTACAGGGTCTTCAACATCCAAGAATTAAAAAAAAGCTACCAATGATTTTGATAAGAATTGCTTGATACAAGGTTCTGTTTATTAAGGATTTATTAATAGATTTGAAAATGTTCAGCTTGATGATAAACTGTGGTGAGAATTATGACATCCTCATTCAGAATCCTTCTGTCATTTGGAGGCCAATCATTCTAAAGAGACAGATAAAGTAAACATAAGATGTAAAAGAGAAAGGTTACTTCTTCTGTAAAGAATTGCTTCATTGAATTTGGCAATAGCAATTTTCTGGATACACTACAAGAAAAAAGCTCTTTGGAGACGAACTTTTTGCGACGGAAAAATTTCGAAGTAACATTTGCGACGATTTCGTAGCAAAACGGCGAAGAGCTAATGTTTGACTATTTTTGCGACGAATTCATCGCAAAAATTGCGACGAAAGATGTGTCGTCGCAAGAAAGGGAGAGTTGCTTCCCAACGAGCCTTTGCAACAAAACAGTGTCGTCGCAAAAACCTAGTGACGAACTGATTTGCGTCGCAAAAAAGCAACGAATTATGTTGTCGTAAAACTTTGGTGGGAATTTTCTCGCCTCATTTGAGACGAAATATGTGGTCGTAATTTTTTGGCGGGAAACCAAAGGTTATTTCACGCTTCTTTTAGCGACAAAATGAATGTTTGTCGCAATTTTCACAACAGTCATCAGGAACCAAGAATTCATCGACAAAATGTGCTTTCCACTTGTTCCCGTTGCAAAATAGCGATGAATTCGTCGCTATTTTCACGTCCAATTTTTTTCCGTCACAAGAATTTTGGCCTATATATACAAGGCTTGTTTTGTTGAAAGCACATTTTGAAAATACTTGAAAGAAAAATATATAAGGGTTCGTATCTTCAAAGCTGAAGTGTTTTGGGCTAAGTTCGACAACATATTGAATTTGTAAGTCTATTTTCAATAAAAATTCAACATTTCAATAGTTTTATGTTCTATTGTTTAATTAATTAGTTTGTTTGTTTATTTTGTTGTTATTATTAGGAGTTCTTTAATTAGTTTCCATAGACATGTTGTTAGTATGGAGGTGAATTAATTTTTAGTGTAAGATTATATATGTACATGTTGGTATACGTAGATGTTGATATATTACATATATTTTGAATGTCGAGTATTATGCATATGCGATAGTAATGAAAACTTATATAATTCATGAAACCAAAACTACAAAAAATGCGTGAATGGATGTACGTACATATTTTGAATGGTTTTTTAATTGATGAATTCATGGTGGGGGTGGAGCAATTTGTTGAGTTTTGTCAGTCAATGCCGTATTTCGAAAGCAAAAATCTACAAATATGTTGTCCATGAAAGAGGTGCGGGAACAGAAGGCTCTTACACCCTGATGCCATTAGAACGCATTTGTATAGTCGTGGTTTTGTTCCTAATTATCAAAAATGAGTTTGTCAAGGGGAGACAAACGCTATGTATCAAGTGGCTTTGTAAGAGTCTATACGGTTCGAAGGCAGTAGAAGCGATGTCCCCATTCATCATATACGTCAACCAAATTATGGTCATATGCACCAAATGATATTCGATGTGGCAGACCCTTCAGTGTTCCCTAACGCGGAGGATGCGTCAAATTTCTTGGAGGAGGATCCCAATCCAAAGGCACAAAGGCTATTTGATATGTTGGCCTCAGCGAGCAGGCCGTTATATCTAGGATGTGAGGTTAGTCAACTAGCAATAGCCACAACACTTTTAAATATCAAGATGCAATTCAACATGCCTAAGAGAGCATATAACTTAATTTCAAAGTGGTCTCGTAGGTGTGCCCCCCCCAGAAACAACGTTACCCAATAGCATGTACAACATGAAGAAATTGGTGGAGGGACCTCCTTTGCTAGTCCAAAATGCTGCTTTTTAGGAGCCGCTTTTCAGGAGCAGAATGTTGCTTTTCAGGCACGAATGGAGGCCTTCATCTCACAACTGCAGCAAACTCTGAGCTTTCCTTCGTCTTCTGCACCAGGCTCATCAGTGCCCGACGAGGACACCTTTGCACCTGATGAGGACACCTATTAGATAGGTTGGTTCGTATGTAATATTTTGGACATATTATTATTTGGAGGATGTAGACATTTAATATTTTGGAGGTACTATACATTTTGGACATTTACTATATATTTTGTATATATCAGATATTTAAATCATATATTATATATATATATATATATATATATATATATATATATATTGTATTAATTAAAATTCAGAATCTTTAATTTAATTTTGACATTTTTATAAATTTCATACATATTTCAAATAACAAACACAAAAAATTAGTGGCAACTTTTTGCGACGAATCCGTCACACTTTTTACGACGAATTCGTCGCAATAAGTATCCAAAAGCTGTGACGGATCCGTCGTAAACTGTGCCCAGAAATTATGACGGATTCCATGCAATTGTTTGCGACGATTTTTTGGAACCGAAAGTGGGTCATAAAAGCTCTTTGCGACGGAATTCCTTGCTTTTGCGACGAATTTCTTCGGTCGCAAAGACCTTTTTTTCTTCATGTGATAAGCACTTAACCACTCAAGTTGTATTCAATTTGATATGATTAACTATTTTAGAAATATATAAGAACACAATAAGCACCATCATTATAATAGTCCAACAAAATGGAATTACCCCTGACGCATGAGCCAGAAAACAATTGTGATTTTTGAATATTCGATCTTTCATCTATTATCGTACTTTCCACATCGATTGAACTAAGCGAAATCAGCCGCATATGATATGAATATACAAAATAGAATTGGAATCATTTTCATAGCTATCAATGAAGAATTGTTCCAAGAATGGCTAGACTAGACAACACCAACAATCTAACAAGAAATACACAGACAATCGTCCCCCATTGCAAAAAAAAAACCCAAACTCATGAAGACTTACCCAAGAAACCCACCCCAACGAAGCGAATTTAGCCGCATATGATATGAATATACAAAATAGAATTGGAATCACTTTCATAGCTATCAATGAAGAGTTGTTTCAAGAATGGCTAGACTAAACAACACCAACAATCAAAACAAGAAAGACATGAAACCGCTAAGAATATTTGAAAGATTCGACACTCGTCCCCCCATTGCAAAAAAAACCCAAACTCATGAAGACTTACACAAGAAACCCACCTCACTAAGCGAATTCAGCCGCATATGATATGAATATACAAAATAGGATTGGAATCAGTTTTATAGCTATTAATGAAGAACGGTTTCAAGAACGGCTAGACTAGACAACACCAACAATCTAAACAAGAAAGACACAAAACTGCTAAGAATATTTGAAAGATTCGACACCCGTCCCCCCATTGAAAAAACAAAAATCTGAACCCATGAAGACTTACACAAGAAAACCACCCCTACCTAGCGAATTCAGCCGCATATGATATGAATATAAAAAATAGAATTGAAATCACTTTCATAGCTATCAATGAAGAAACTATTAAGAATGGACATACTAGACAACACCAACAATCTAAACAAGAAAGGCACGAAACCGCTAAGAATATTTGAAAGATTCGACACCCATCCCCCCATTGCAAAAACAAAACCCGAACTCATGAAAGCTTACCCGAGAAACCCACCCCTACCAAGCGAATTCGGCCGCATATGATATGAATATACAAAATAGAATTGGAATCACTTTCATACCTATCAATGAAGAATTGTTTCAAGAATGGCTAGGCTAGACAACACCAACAATCTAAACAAGAAAGACACAAAAGGCCTAAGAATATTTGAAAGATTCGGCACTCATCCCCCTATTGCAAAAACAAAAACCCGAACTCATGAAGACTTACCTAAGAAACCCACCCCCACCAATGAAATAAAGGAACATGACAGATGGAAGTGGGGTGGGGTGGACATAGCGTCCACTCCCCCACACTTTGTCCAGTTTCTTTCTGTGCCCATTCACCTTTTTCTTGTTCTCTCGTTCTTGTTATTCTTCATTGTCTTCTGTTTCTTGGATCTTTCTTGGTATTTCACCTGTTTGATGTGCTTATTCGCGAAAATTCTGGCTATGTTTAGTTGACAAAACAATTTTCTGTTTTATGTTTTCTGTTTTGTTTCTATTTTTTGAAAATTAAAAATATTTAGAAAATATGTTTGCTAATCAAAAAATTTTTTGATTTTTTTTTATTTTTCTATTTATGTTTTCTAATTTTCTAGAAAACAATGGAAAATTTTCTTAACCAAACACCCCCTCTATTTCTGAGAAGAGTAGTGGAGCATACGGTATAAACAACGCCAACCATCGTGAATGGTGGAGTATGAAAGAAGAAAGTAGTAATTAGAAAAGGGAGATGGGAGACGGGAGGTGAATGACGGAGTATATAAGAAAGGAGTGTAGAAAAAGAGATGGGAGATGATAGACATGGCCATTCCTGAACTAGACCGGCGGTTCGGCCTGGAATCGGACTGGCCCAAATCGCCCAAATTCAGTCCATTTTTCCTTCGAAGCCCAGCTCACATGAGGGTGAAAACTCTCCTTATTTTCCACCTTTCAACTAAGTAATGTGGGATTTTGCAATACCCACAACATCTTTAACTCACAACATTCTTAACCAAATACAAATTGAGATAAGGTAGAGGAGAGCAAGGCATCAAAAGGCCCCCCAAGGTAAAGAAACCGCAGCATGGACAATAGTGTGCTAGCAGGTTCTCTGACCTAGGAACAAAATACAAGCATACATCATGGAGTTCCTTAATCAATTCATTGCACTCTTCCGCAATCATGTGAAAATAAGAATTCCCAACTTCCCCTTTAGAAATCGAATTGACAGCAGCCATAGAGTCCGACTCAAACACGAATCTACCCATCTTCAACTCTTTCATCCAACTCAGGATTTCCGAAATACTCCAAATCTCCGAAAGTTTTGGATCAAGGCAGTAAGGGATTCTCTTTGTAAAAACAGCAACCACCCTATTTGATGGATCACGAATAACCCCACCAAAGCCTGTGCAAGAAGAGGCCGAGAAACAAGCAATGTCAGAATTCACAATCCTACAACTCACCTCCGTTTCCCTACCCACTATTCAAGCTCATATAAATTTCTCAAGCACAATTTTCTATGTTGATTGATCAGTGGACATAATTATGATCAAAAGATGTTTCGTTTTCGTCTCTTGTTTGAATATGCATGTCTGACTGCCATCTTTCCTGGAGCATGCATGAAGCTTGGATAGTACATAAGTTTTCTTTCTTGCTTCAGCTCTATAATTTAATCAACTACTACATTCTTTATATTGGTCTTTATCCATTTCAATTTGCAAGCAATCACAGTGATAATGATTACATCAATTTAGAAATTTCCATATGACTTTGATTTATTTTTATTCTTTTCTATTTTGAAATCTAATTCTGTCGAAAATGTTTTACCAAATACCGATATATTTCTTGTACTAAGATCAACTACTATGAGCTTTTTGTTGGCGCCAAAACAATAACATTTTTGCTTATAAAACACAAAATGATAATTAATTCAAAGCACGTTGTGAAATAGGGTACTCATCAAAGAAACTCCAGCTGTCTTCACCACATTTAAAAATGGCCAACTCGCATCCAAAATCTAAAACACCAACAACAAAACAGTCGGATGATGCTGGGGGAGATGAAAAGGACATAGTTCTGAATTCAGATGGAACCCCATTTGGAACATTTATTTTCTGCTTTGTAAAGGGATTGAAAAACAAGTACTTAATGTCATTTATTTCTCTGTTGTGTCGAGACAAAAGTAACCACCAAAATGTAGAGGACTTAATATGCACCTAACAATTCCGGGGTGTCCAGGCAAAAGGTATGATTATAAGTCGGGTGAAGGAATTTGCAGGTACCATTAACTAGTGACACAAAATATGGATATTTGTTGTACATCAAATAAGTATTTGATGTGGGTGGCCGAACAATGGAACGCCAATCTTTGCACACTGAACGAAGGACACCAAGGGCACCAGGATCAAATGTAAATATACGAGCAAGAGCTAACTTTGATACCTCGGAAGGAAGTTGAGGTAGAAACTTTGTATTTTGATCTTCATAGTCCAAATTCTCATTCTGTTCTTCTTGGATATCTAATGTCACCATTTTTGAATCTGTTACAAAATAAAATTTAGAAAATGAGTACCTGGATGAAAAATAAAAAGATACAGATTCCATATTAAGTAAAATAGAAAAATAACTTACCCATATTAAAACGAATGGTTTTCTAAATCATAGACATGAAGATATTGCTCGTCATGCTGTAGAAAAGTATATACAATTCTGTTTGATTTGAGGCTCTGATGCAAAAAAAAAAGAGATGTAATGGCTCTGAAACTGCTTTTTGGGAAGAAATATTGTGGATTTTCCAATGTTTTCTACATCCACCCACTTCTTATTTCAGAACTCAAGTTGAAAAGCTAAAAAAAGAGTATACTTCTGACTCTTCTGGTTCTTCTTGTGAATAGTACAATGGGTAATATGCTTTCCATACCATTAGGAGCTCACTAGGAGCAGAAGTGGAATGATTTTCCATCAAAGCTGGAACCATAGGGAGAGTAGTATAACAGATGGGACAACTAGGAGCAGCCATGGCAACAAGTGAATAGAAGAGTAGTAAAAGTAGAGGAGATGGGAGAGATAAAGAGTACAACAAATGAATTGCAAAGAATGAAGAGTTCTGAGTGATCAATGACGGAGTCAAAATTTGGCCAAGATGGGATCGATCTTAGAATGAAAAGATGGGAGATGAAACATAGCAGAGGTGGAGTCGGCGAAAATACCCTAGTTGTTCGCGAATAGTCGGTAGGATAGGTCGATCCATCCCCACCCTACCTAGCTCCGCCATTTTGTGCGATTGCTTGCTAACCTCTCCCTCAAACCCTCCAATGTTGTAGCCAACAGAGTAACCGTCTCTAAAACTGACCAACAACCCTTCCCGCCAAATAATCACTTCAACGAAATTACAAAACTGACACCCTCTCCTCCTGTCTCATATGAAATAACTCTTTTTTTAAGTGATTTCTTAGTTGATTAATTGTTCTCTACAAATTCAATCTTAATCAATCCCATTAATCTACATTAACTCTAGTTATGGAATTCTTGGAGGACCATGTTCCTTCTCGTGTGTACAAACTAAACCAACTTAATCGGACCCTAAAGATGTTATATAACAATGATAGATTAGTCACCCAGCACGGGTAGGAGTGGCAAGACAGTGAGTGTGGCATGGGGAGGCGCAAGTTCGAGGTGTGATGCTCTCAGGGCCACTTCGGATTACGCCTAATCTCTTTGGGCCTGGAGGCCTGCATTGTTGAATTGCACTATAAGCTCGGAATGAGTGGGAAGCCCTTGGGTTGGGACGGAGCTAGCTTCCTCGGTTTTGTGGTGTAATGACTCCAGAGTGTCTGCTTTGTTTTATGTTCTTCTTAGCTGTCTGGTGCCAACTTCTTAGAGCTTTTGCCACTCTCTCGTTGAAAATTGTTGGCCTCATGTTAGAACCCATCTGATCAAATTTGGAGAGTATATAATTAGTATACTCATTGTTTTTGAAATGGGTCCTATCTACCGGGGTTGGCTTACCTGTGTTACCAGAGCATACATAGGAAGAGTAAAATAGCTGCATAATATTTGAATTATGACCTTGCAAGCTCTCCGTTCAAACAAATATTATTCAAACATTTTTTTGGTCCATTAACACAAATAAATTCATATACAATCAGGAGATGGGTATGTGAATCACCCCATTGTAATTCGTATAATAATATCGTCAGGATATTTGTGGAAACATGACTTCAACCAGAATTCATACAACAATTTTCAAGAAACAAAAATGGTAATCTTATGATACGGAATGTCATTAACAATAATCTGTTCAATGGCTCACCCAAGTCCATGCAAAGAAAGCAAGTTGAAAGGCATTCTGTTGGAAAATGCGGTCCGCTCATGACGGGTGAACCGAACTCGGTCGGTCGAGTTGTGAACTGAGACTGTGGACCGAGACCAATTGGAAAGTACAATTGAGGAGAATCAAACTCGGTTAGTCAATATGTGAACCGAAACGTGAACCGAGGCCAATTGACAAGTCTAATTAAGTTAGGGATGAAATGGACCGATTGGACCCATTAGGCCCGTTAGAGGCTTATATAAGGAGCTTTGCATCTTCCTCTCATTGAACACCAACACACACAAAGAGAGAGAGATAGAGCTCTCAGCCAGGAGAGAGAGAGGTTCAGCCTCCTGTCCCGAGTCCTGCACAGATCACGTGTAGCATCTAGACTGCGCAACAGTTGGGCACTCCTGTTGACATTTTAACCGTGGTTTGCTAGCAAGACCAACATAGAACTGGTCCTGCTCTGTTACAAGCTTCCGCTGGAATCGATGTTAGTAAGTCGAACATATTTATTATACTGTTTATTAGTTAAACCGGTATAAGATTCCTTTATTAGTATCAGAGCCAACACGAGTTTTTCGAATTTGTTTAGAAAATATTGTTGGTATCTGTCTAGGATGCCTACTGTGATTTTTTGGTATTTGACTTTTCGTCTCAAATGTTGTTTTTGGTTCGAGTCCGTCCAGAGTCAAAATCTAAAAGTTGGAATTTCAAAATTCTGACAAAAGATTTGAGATCAGCGACCTTGAAAACCCGATCAAAAAATACTGAGTGAGGATACCCAGATGAATTTATTCATCTGATAAGAAAAGATGGCGTGGCACGTTTCTATTGGTTACACGTGGATCACTCGGAAAACGACACATGGCAGCGGTAGAAGGATCCTGAAAAGACACACGAACCAATCACATTTTGCCACGTGGCACACGTTCAAACGGTCAAAGTTGACTGCACAAAACGTAGATGAATTATATATCGACATGTGGCTTTATGCAGTCGCGATAAGTGGCTTCCTACAAAGTCGACACGTGGACATATATGGCGTGCGTATCGATCGACTTGGATCATTAAGAAAGCGACACGTGGCCGATTTAGATTTTTACATGTGTCTTATCAACATGTGTCACCACGTGACTGCGACACGGTCGACACTGTGCAGCAGGGCTTGTAGTGCGTGATGGCGCGTGGACGCGTATGGGAGTGAACTGGGTGACACATGTACCAACCACCATTTTTTGTGTGTTTTCATGCATAATTATTTTTTGATTTTTTTGAAATTTTTGGTATATTTTTCACAATTTTTTGAGTTCTTGAACTATTTTTTCCAATTTATTGGTATATAAATAGTGATAAAAAATTGTGAGAAATTGTATTTTTCTACCGAGAATTATTTGGAAAAGTAGTTTTCAAAATTATTATTTTTAAAACATACAAATGTAGTTCTCATTTAGATAATTGAAATTAAATTTTAATTATTTAGAAAATACGCGAGTACGTATATACCAATTTTATTTGTAATTTATTACAAATATACGAATAAGGTAAAATCACGTTGCATTGAACATAGTGCAAATTAAGAAAGAATTTGCACGGCTCCCAAAAAAGAGTATTTTAGGACGGTTTAATAAATGAAGATGATTTCATTTATTGCTTTGGCTTATTATTATGTTAATTTGCCTTAATTTTATACAATATTTTATATGTTGAATATATTGTCCAATTATTGAGTTTGTCTAAATAATTGATATGACCAACATGGATTCCGCTAAGTCAAATGAACTTTAAAAGTGAATCCAAACAATCATTATTTACTGTCTATAAAATTAAATATATTATGTTTAATTGTTAAGACCAATATGGTAAATGTGCACCTAGTATACATTTCGATTCAAAACTTAATAAGAAACTATGCTAGTTTAATTTTTGGTTGGATGGTAAATATATGTGTATTGCAATGAATTGCTTGTGTGCAATTATGTCTTGTTATTTATCAAAGTTATTTGTGTGATTCACTGCTTATAAAAATCGATTGATGTCGAGACATATATATGTGTATGTTAAAACTATGTTGAGCTTAGGTGGCAACAATCATAATTCCTAAATTAGGAAAATTTAGCATGTACTCTAAGAACTAAGCTCATGCCCCCTATAAACTTGGTTATGTCCAAATTCAAGGATGAGTAGAATACCAATCAATACATTTTGGACTGAAATATCTATAAGATGTGGAAGTTAGAAAATTCAACTACGTCCATCATTGTTTTTTATTGGTACAAAAGATCATGTATTCACTTGGCTAATTTACAAGTATCAAGATGCAATATATATTTGTAATTTGCAGTTTAAGAGCA
>CAODLS013713541.1:0-15435 GCA_948243855.1 Flueggea neowawraea
AAAAGTTCTCTCTTTGTAGAAATTGAATTATTAAGATGATTAATTTGATTAATCAATAATAATTCAGAGTTTTATGATTTATGTATTAAATAAGATTTAATACATAGTCCATTAATGTAATGGGCTTTTAATATGAATCACCAATTATCATAGTTATAATTATTTAATTATGTGTGACATAATTCAGCCCATGTGAGTGATTTATTTTATGATAACGTATCATATAATTAAAATCCCAATAACATTAAGCAAACCCATGTGAATTTTGGCCAAACCTAATCTAATTAGAAGAATTGAAAATTTGCCAATAAACCTAAAAAGGGAGGGAGAAATTCAACTCTCTATTCCTATTTTTTAGGAATTACTTTCCTTATGTGACAAAGAGAATTTTGGCACATGCACTAACTAATTAGGAGTCCATGACTAATTAGGGGCTTTATTCTTGTGTGACAAGGAAAATAAAATCCTAATTTGTATGTGACAAAATTAATTAGAAAGTGATTATTCTTGTGGGACAAGAAAGGCAAACCTAGTGAGACTAGATAAGCAAATTCGGCACCCTATTACTTGAATAGGACGAGGGCCGAATTTTTGCAAGGACAAAGAGGGAATTTTAGATTCTTTTATGCACCTATTTAGGTCTTATCATATGCCTATATATAGGGTGCACTCATTGTCATTCTTTTCAGGGCAAAACCGAATTAGTGAGTGCCACTTTCAAAGAGAGAAAATTATTTTGTGAGTTTTAGAATAGTGATTCTAAAAGAAGTGCTAGTACACTCCACCGATCCAAGGTAAGTTCATTCATGTGGATACTTCTAGACACGTTCGCGGAAAGGCAACGTGATTCCAAAAGGATTATTCGAATTTTGGATACTAAAAGCTGCACCAACAATTCATTCATTCATACAATCAAGCTTTGGTTTTTGAAGATAAAACCCTAACCCTAATCATTTTATGTTGATGTGCATGGATCTATGGTGGAATTCTAGGAAAAAAAATTGTGTTATTTCCGTTGCATTGTCCGTTATATGAATGTCATATTTAGTAACAAATTCTAACACCTCTATCACTAGATTCTGATGTATTTTCCTCTGCTGAAGTGTCTTGTTCCATAAACTCTCAGAATTTTTGAAGAATGGCTCGAGCTTATTCCATTGTCATTTCATCCTCATTTTCTTGCTTTGTTTTCTCTCGAGTCCGTGAGTGCAAGCTAACAAATAGCTCATTGTTAGCTTGAATGAGACTAATCATTGTCTCAAAATTTCCTCTGGTTTCTTCTTGAAAGGCTTCAGAATTTGCCTTCAATTCTTGAAGCTCTCTCTTCAAGCTAGCAACCTTATTTAAGCTAGCATCCACTGTCTCAACAGCTTGTGAGCTCTCCTCAACTTTGGGCTCTTTTCTCCTTTTGGGAGTCTTTTTCTTATTATCCCGAGCCCTCCAGATTGTCACTCGATCTTCAAGACTCGACTTCATCACTTCATCCTTGGGGTTTACCATCACATCCTCATCTCTCAAGTAGAGATAGAAGACAAAGCTCCGCTCCACTCTCTCATACAACCTGATAGTCCTCAAGGAATCGATCCGAATTTTCTTTGATTATTTGCTTTGATTCGAATCCATTCAAATTGACCTTGAAATGCTTGAAGCTCTTGGTCAAGTGACTCCCATATGGCATGCTATCTTCCCTTTGCCTTCCCTTCAAAGCAAAGGTTGGAAGGTTGAAATTCTTCACCTTCTCTAGAATCCAGTCAATCACTACCCAAATTCACTGTCTCACCCTTCATCAAGAGATACATCGAGATCTCGTCTTGCATAGTGAATGGTGATTGTGTGTGAGACTTGGATTGCAAAACCTTATAGAAGGCAGCGTGGACAATCTTCCATCTCACGCTAAAGTCGTTTTGATCTAAATTTTTGACTCCTTGCTCGATTTGAACCACACCATGGTTCTCGAACATAAACTTCTGGCTCTCTTCAGTATTCACCACTATCGTGTTTTCTTTCATGTCCACATACGCCTTCAACCCTTTCTCCCTTTTAACTCTCATGCCAACCAAAGGCAGGTTGAATAACCTATTGATGAGCTTCTAATCAATCACAAAATCTACTCCATTCACACGGCTCTTAATGCCAATAGATTGATACCACAATATGTCCTCTTCATCATCATTAATCCACTTCTGAGCATTTGCATAAAATTTTCTAATTAAATCCGGATAGAAATTAGAGGCTTCAGTGCAAAAGTTTCTCAAGCCAAATCTAACAAAGTCATGTTCAATATCTACACCTCCTTCCCTAAAATATTTGAAATTAAAGACTTTAAAGTTCGAAAAACCAACCTCTTTTAAGTTTTCAAACAGCCTCGATGCCCTTTCATCCATGAATCAACCATTGCTCCTTGTCGATTCTTCCTCAATTCTAGCTTTCTTTGATTGTTTCGAAGGAGAGGTGATAGGGACCCCAGATTTTGCGTAGGCGTGCTTCTCTTTTGGACGTTTAACTCTTTTTGATCCTTCGCCCTTGTCCATTTTCTTTGAAACTTCCTTTGATTTCTTCTTGGTGGCCTCGGATTGCTTTTTTGGTGCCATAGAATGTGAGTGAGAAAGAGTGTAGTGTGCGTTGGGGTTTGGGATTTCTTGAGAAATTTGTGATTTTGGTAGGTTTGGTGATGGTAGGAAGTGTTTTTTAGTGAAGGAAATGAGTTGGTTGACGGTTTGGAGTTTGGAATTTCAGAGAGAATGAGGAAGAGCTCAAAAATTTGATTTTGAGTTTGAAAGATAAAGTGAGAGGGAAACCGAAAATGTCAGTTATAAATTTGGGAAAACAGGCTTAACACAACTTGTATGACATGCAATGTACGTTATATTAAGTCTGTGAAGACTAACGTATTTAGCATGTTATACAACACGACTTAACGGGAAAAGTGTTGGAGTTTTAGCATGAAAACATAGGCGGAATAACAAAAATTTTCATCTAATCATTACAATAACAAACCCAGATTGATAGATTAAATAAAGATCAGATATTTACTTACATGATGAGTGTCGAATCAGATTTTATTATTCACTAAGAGCCCTAGTTCACATTTGCCAAGGATGAACCCTTACTCCTTAGATTTGCTCCAAGCTTTGTAAGAACCTTAGCCTTAAGACTAAGATCTCTACTTCACAAACACTAGATATATACTAGAATGAGTTGAGGTGTGCTAGCACTAAATTAAACACTCTCTAATGATGAATATAAGGTTCGGCAATGCTAGGTTAGGATGTGTTCTTTTAGAGCCGAAAAAGTTGGTGTTTGATGCAGCATCACACCTGAGGTCTTTATATAGTGTTAGGGTGATCCTATTAGGGTTATGATGTCTCCAAAAACCCTAATAAATCATGTCATGGCCGGCCACACACTCCTTTTGGGTTAGGAAGTCCAATTCCTATTTTAAAGGTAAAAGCTCCTAACTTTTAGGATATGGCTATTGAGCTTAATTTTCTCACACTATATGGGCCTTTATTAAATCAATTAATTCATGATTAATTAATTAAACATGTCATGGCCTGAATTATCATATAATTAACCCATACTAACCATAACTAAAATTCACCTATGCACCTTAAGTCAACATTTGACCTAATTGCAAGAAGAGAGATAAAACTCGTTTCAGATTTTTCGTGTGTGATCCCGTAGGTTCATTCAATGTTGGCAATGAGTTTAATATAAATTGGTACTCATAAATCACTAGAGGCCTCTAGCAAGACGTAGTGACTACCCAAATTAAATGAATTTCGAATGGAGCCAACAAACCTAATTGCAACCTTATATAATCCTTTACCTTTCGATCTCATGATTAGCATGAGGCATGTAACATGCCACTATCATTTGTTGCTAAAACATTTCGTTATGTCTAAATGGTATTGACTTAATCAAATAAATGATAACTCTTTTATCATTTCATTTAGGCATAGACATGCACTACTCAATGTCATTTATCAAGTTGCCGATGATATCTTCTCTCTCTTATGAGAGAGTGGTAATCCCTTTACTTCACTCATGTTTCTAGAATGATTCTTAGCATACCCAATTAAGTCCATACTTGCCTCCAGTTACGGAAGGCGTTAGGCAAATGGTCAAAGTATACTAATCCTCACCTAGAATCCACAGCGATTTTATGTCTAAGGATTTCCAGTATAAGCACTGCATGAGAACTACTTATGACATATAACCATTTAGTATTCTTATGAATGGATCTATCCAATATAATGTTTCCTATTATGTATTTATGCCTCTGATTGATATCTCTATATCCCACGACATTGTAGAACACGATCATCTTACAGAGCACCTACTAGTCTTAGTTTGTTATCACTCCCATGATAACAATCAACTAGGAAAAATTTAGAATTTTATTCTTTCGAGTCTTAAGGTTCTAATATCAAATCACGTATTTGACTTAAATTAAGTAGAATAACCATTCATGGACATTTTATCAAGTTAACTATGCACAAGAATAATAACTAGATAAAATAATACCTCATTTTATTTAATTAAATATATTACAATGTCATTGGGCCCTAGAGCACAACTAAAAAAAAGGTGTCTCAACTCAACATTTATAGCACAAAGTTACGAAAGATACAACATACCTTACACGAGATAGAACGTACATTATGTCCAAAACCAAAATGATCAATGTATCTTGTACAACCCTTAATGTCGTCGTATCAAGTCCTCTCAATCCAGTAGCTCTGCTTCCTTCACAACACGCATTACACCATATATAACACGCACAGTATCAAGTCTTCTTAAACCAGTAGCTCAGCCTCTTTCACAATGCACATTGCACCATATACAATGCTCATAAAACTCTCAAACCTGATACTCCAACATTTTTCTCGAAATTGATAACGTGCATTGCATCCTTTGCAATCCACATTACATAAACCCAGAAAAAATTCCTCTGTTCATCCCTGATGATCAACGCACCTTACATAATCTACAATGTATGTTACATCAACCCAGATATAAACCTTTAGACAAGCTTGATGATCAATGTATCTTGCACCATGTACAACGTACCTTACGTTTTAACCTTAAAGTTCCAGTGGCACCATCTCAAATAAAATGTGCACAACACCATGTGCAAGTCACGTAACATCATCTCAGATACCAACACTTAGCAAAATTGACCATTTAATCCTCGTGATTTCATTTGGCATCTAGATCACTTTGATATATATGTATGCATGAATGCAAATGAACGTAAAATATGCACATATATCAATCAAAATTCATTCAAATCACACATGTCAATGTTGGAGAATTTTCTCGGGGATGCCTTGGTTAAGTTTGGAGAGCGGAAGTAAGTTGGAGTGAGGCGAGAAAAACAACACCAAGATTTTTATAGTGGTTCGGCTAACCATGCCTACGTCCACTACCTAAGTCTCACTTAGGCTTTTTACTATATCGGAGATTGATTATTGCTCAATCCAACAAAGCCTTACACCAAGGTTGATTGCGACTCATACCTCTAAAGTCAACAAGGTTGATTACGGCTCATACATCTAAAGTCAACAAGGTTGATTACGGCTCATACCTCTAAAGGCCACACAAGGTTGATTACGGCTCAAACCTATAAGGCCATTACAATATTATTTTCCATAGGTTCACAACCAACCTTCCCCACTCTTAAAGAGTTTACAAAACTATTTACAAAGATTGAAAACTCTATGCCAAGAGTACATGTGTTGACACAATGCTCTTGATCTTCTCTCTAGCTTGACTTTGGTGTTTTGGGGGTGATGGAATGATAAAAATGTTTTGGACTTGAAAGCATATGATCATCCACGTTTGTTTGCCCTTCCTTGATGTATTTATAGCTTTTCCAAGCCATATGACTGTTGTTGTTGAGAAACAAGGCGTTGGAGACTGTTTATAGCCGTTACAGTCTTCTGGAAGAAACATAACGTACGTTGCACCAAGCATGTGTATGTTGTCTGCAAATTCTTCAGCTTTACGTACGTTGGTCGTTCGTGATGTATGTTGATCATAGCCACATCTCCAGGTGACGTACGTTGAATCTCCTCTGCGTACGTTGTGACTTCACTACGTACGTTGTGAATATATGACATGCGTTGTTAATGATCCTGTAGCCTCTGTTTGCATTCAGCTCCATGTCTACGCACGTTGATCTTTCGTAACGTACATTGCTCTTCACTGTGACGTACGTTGTACCTCTATAACGTACGTTGTGGTACTTCCAATGGCTTGATTTGCAATTTCAAGCTTTCCAACGTGTTTCACTCTATCTCAAATATTTTGCACATCATCAAAACATAAAAAGGAACTTAATGTTGACCACCCTTGATCCAACAACCAATACGTCTATAGATTGAAACAAAAGTCTTTTCATCAAGGGGTTTTGTCAAAATATCAGTAAGCTGATCAGTTGTGGAAACAAACTCAAGTTCAATATCTCCCTTGAGAACATGATCACAAATAAAATGATGTTTGATATCAATATGCTTTGTTCTAGAGTGCTGAATTGGATTTTTGGAAATACTAATGGCACTAGTGTTATCACACTTAATTGGAATCTTTGAAAGCATAATTCTAAAGTCCAAAAGTTTTTTCTTGATCCACAAAATTTGAGCTACACAACTACCAGCTACTACATATTCAGATTCAGCAGTGTATAGTGCAACACAATTTTGTTTCTTTGAGAACTAATACACTAGTGAATTAACTAAGAATTGGCAAGTGCCTGAAGTGTTTTTCCTATCTAATTGGTTTCCTGCATGATCAGCATCACTAAAACCAACTAAATTAAAGCAATTATTTTTAGGATACCACAAGCCAACATTCTTGGTATTAATCAAATATCTGAAAATTCTTTTGATAACACTCAAATGAGATTCCTTTGGACAAGATTGAAAACGTGCACAAAGACAAACACTAAACATAATATCATGTCTACCTGTTGTAAGGTAAAGGAGATATCCAATCATACCTCTATAAAGCTTTTCCACTACTCCTTTTCCTTGTTCATCTTTGGTTTACTTTGTAGTTGTGCTCATTGGAGTTGAAGCAGATTTTGCATTCTCCATTCCAAACTTTTTAAGCATATATCCAACGTATTTTCTTTGGTTGATGAAGATGTCATCTCCTATTTGCTTGATTTGCAGTCCAAGAAAGTGACTAAGCTCTCCCATCATGCTCATTTCAAATTCTATTTGCATCAACTTAGAAAACTCATTACACAAAGATAGGTTAGTAGCATCAAATATTATATCATCAACATAAATTTGAACTAATAATGAATCATCATTTTTGTGTTTAATAAACAAAGTATTATCTACTTTACCTCTTGAGAAATCATTGTCCAATAAAAATTGGCTTAATCTTTCATACCAAGCTCTAGGAGCTTGCCTTAAACCATACAAAGCCTTTCTTAGCTTGAAGACATGTTGTGGATGGAGAGGATCTTCAAATCCAGAAGGTTGTTCCACATACACTTCTTCCTTGATGTAGCCATTCAAGAAAGCACTCTTCACATCCATTTGGAATAACTTGAAGTCCTTGTAACAAGCATAAGCACATAAAATTCTTATAGCCTCCAATCTTGCTACCGGTGCAAAGGATTCTGCAAAGTCAATCCCTTCTTCTTGAAGATATCATTAAGCTATAATTCTGAATTTATTTGTGACAACTTCTCCTTCTTCATTCTTTTTGTTCCTAAACACCCATTTGGTTCCAATCACCATGACTCCATCAGATATTGGGACAAGTTCCCACACTTGGTTCCTTTCAAATTGATTTAGCTCCGCTTGCATAAATTGAATCAAATATTCATCTTCTAGAGCATCATTAACATTCTTTGGAACTATTTTGGAGATGAAATCAAAGTTTGCATTATGCTTGAGAGTTGATCTTGTGACTACTCCTTTTGTAGTATCACCAATAATAAGCTATTTGCAATGATCTCTAGCATATCTCTACTCCTTTGGCAATTCTTTTGATTGTTCAATATTTTGATCATATTTGCCTTGCTGTGTTGAATCATCTTTGTCATTCAAGTTCAGATTCTCAAATTTTCTTCTAGCTTCTGCATCGTCATCATCAATAATTCTAGAAGAGAGATGGTTAGTTTCATAAAAAATGACATGAATTGATTCTTTCACTTTATCAAGTCTTTTGTTAAAGACTCTATATGCCTTACTAATTGATGAATAACCAAGGAAAATACCCTAATCGGATTTAGCATCAAACTTTCCTAGGGTTTCCTTTCCATTGTTGTGGATAAAGCATTTGCAACCAAAAGGTATGAAAATAAGATATCTTGGGCACTCTACCCTTCCACAACTCGTAGGGAGTTTTTTGAGTATGGAATTAATATGACCCCAATTCACTACATAGCATCCTGTATTTACAACCTCAGCCCAAAAATACTTTGGCAAATTGTTTTCGTTTAACATTGTCCTTGTCATTTCTTGCAAAGTCATATTTTTTCTCTCAACAACTCAATTTTGTTGATGTGTCCTTGGAGTAGAAAAATTATTCAAAATATCATGCTCCTCATAATAGGATTCAAATAGCTCACATGAGAATTCTCCACCTCTATCACTCCTAATGGAGGTAATGATGTAACCTTTTTCATTTTGGACTCTTGCTGTATGATGCAAATGTATGAAAAGTTTCATTTTTATGTGCCAAAAAGAAAACCCATGTAAAACGTGAATAATTATCAATAATCACAAAATAATAAGCTTTTCCATCAAGACTTAGAGTGTTAGAGGGGCCAAACAAGTCCATATGTAAAAGCTCTAATGGTCTTATGGTAGAAATCAAGTTTTTGCTTTGAAAAGATGATTTTGAATTCTTTCCTTTAACACATGCATCACACACTAAATCCTTTTCAAATGTAATTTTTGGTAAACCTTTTACTACATGTCCTAACCTTCTATGCCACAACCATGTATCATCATTTACATTAACAATGCATTTCTCATTGAAAGCTTTTGAGTCAAACAAGTCAACAACATAGATATTATTATGTCTAGAACCAACAAATAAAGCACATTCATTATCATCATATACAACACACATATTTGGTTCAAAAACCACCTTGCCATTTTTATCACAAAACTAACTTATACTCAACAAATTGTGTTTCAAGCCATTTAGAAGCAAAACATCATCAATGGTAGGATTAGGGGACTTACCAACCTTACCTTCTCCAACTATCTTACCTTTACCATTGTCACCAAAGGTAACATATCCGTCATCTTTAGGTGAAATAGTTGAGAACATGGCTTTATCCCCAGTCATGTGGTGAGAGCAACCGCTATCAAGATACCACATGTTCTTCTTGGTCTTAGCTGTCATACATACCTATAAAGACACATCAAACTTTTGAAATTGGTACCTAAGCTTTTTTGGGTCCTTTTGGGTTAGTAACCACTAAGTTGGGTAAGATTGTTCCTTTTCGAACCCAAATCCATTTAAGCCCAACATATCTAGGCTGGATCAATTTGCAAGAGTAAGCATAATGACCATTAATACCACAATAAGAGCATGCATCATCCTTTGAAAATCCTTGTTTCACAAAAACTATTTTTGAACTCTTTTTTAGTTGAAAAAGGAATATAGACTAAGCCATGCTTGGATAAGAATTGTCTTTGAGAACCAAAGAGTTTCTTAAGGTTTTCCTTTCCATTGGTGACCTTTGTGGGAATGGATGAGAAATCTACAACACTTTCTTCAAAACAGATTTTTCATTCATCAAAACCTCATTTTCCTTGGCTCTTACCTTAGCTTCAAGCTTTGAAAAATTCTTTTTTAATGCAATATGCCTACTGCTAAATTCCTCAAATTTACTATTTAAATCATCACAAGCATCTTGCAAGTCATCAAAGGTGTAAAGATCATATACCCCTTCATCATCATCACTTGATGAATCATCTTTCTTGGCCATTAGACATAGGTTTTCCATCTCCTCAATCTATTCATCCACATCCATGCTTGACTCATCACTATAGCTCCAAGTTACCTTCATGGCCTTCTCTTTCTTGTTCTTTGAATATTTTGAGAATTTCTTTGGAAGAGTACACTCTTGCTTGACGTGGTCCGGTTTGTTGCAATTGTAGCAAATGATTGAGCTTTCCTTCTTAGAATCCTTCTTCAATTATTTCTTGAATTCCTTCTTTGGCTTATCTTTACTATTTTGATTCTTGTTCTTCTTCCATGGCTTGTTTCTTTTCATGAACCGCTTGAATATTCTTGCATACATTGTAATTTCCTCATCATCACTCCCACTTTCCTCTTCAATTTTAGAATCTTCAACCCCTTTAGATTTGAGAGCTATTCCTCTTCTCTTGTCATTTTTGGATCCTTGCTCTTCATCTTCATACAATCTCATCTCATGAGTGAGAAGAGATTCAAGTAGTCCTTCCAAAGGTAGCTTATTGAGGTCCTTTGCTTTAAGAATAATGATGAACATTCAATTATACATATTTGTATTGTCAAATTCCTATCATTTTGGTTATAATTGAGTTGTTTTCATAGGTTCTGGTGTTTTATTGGTTCATATTTTGTTTTTCAGGTCGTTTAATGGTGCCTTGATGAAATTACACAAAAACAGACCAAAACGGAGCATAAATGACAAAGTCTGAGGCACCACTGGAAAGACACGGTTTAAGACAGAATGACAGAGCCGTGTAATTGCATTATTGTATGTGTCCTTCTTGTTAGAGTCAAATGCATCTCCAAGAAGCAAGACACCGTTTGGAAGCACAAGACACGGCCGTGTAATGTCATGATCTGCCTGTGTCCTATTCGCCATAGAAGACACAGCCTTGGAGTCAAATACACGGCTGTGTAACTAACATTGTGTTCGTGTCTTGCCAGTTTCGAAACCAAACGAGTCAAATAGCTGAAAAGACTAAATTTTAAAGCAAGACACGATTTGGAAACGAAAGACACAGCCGTGTAATGTCTTTATCGGGCCGTGTCTTACCAGAACACAACATTTCGAACTATTTATACCATGAACGAACCATAATCAGGGGAGACCGCCATTTTGCACAAAAACATAGAGCTGGAGAGAGTTGGAGATCTAGGGATCAAGGGGAAAAGGTCTTTAGAGAGGATTTACATCATGTTTGGGTGGATTGCTTGAAGATTGGAGGATTCTCAATGGGTTCCCTCTTTCTCTCTTAGTTTTCATTCATTCTTATTGTTTTATTCTCTGCAATTATGAACTAATCTTGTATGCATCTAGATGTGATGAACCCTAGGATGAATTTATGAATGTGTCTTGTTGCTTTTCTCATTTGTTTGTATTATGTTGTTGAATCAATTCTGTCGATGTTTTGGTTTGATATTGATTGCATGCTTGGTAATCGAGAGATTTATTGCATGTTTAGAATCATTTATAGGTGAGAGGCGTTGCACACAAACCTAGAGATAGGTTGACGTTAATACAATGTGAGGGTTTTAATTAGGAAGAGATTCTAATTAATCAACTTGACGTTAGAGTTTAATTGTCTCGAGAGAGCGGTTAATATACATTAGGAATTCCTATGATCCAATGAACAAATGAGTGAGTGAGTGACGATGTCGGGTTTTGATTGGGAAGTCCTAGGGGGATTCAACATCTAGATGCTATAGTTTTACCTTGATTGTCTGGTTCTTAAACTCTCTTTGTGCTGATGTGTTGTGTGTTGGCGTGTCTCCATTCCTTTTGTGTTTACAGGCTAGATAATACAGAGAAAGTTATTACTAGTACTCTTAGTCTCTGTGGGATATGACAATCGATACTCAGGTCCGCATACTACGAACGATAGGTGCGCTTGCCTGCCTGCCATATATCATATTTATATACGTGCTTGTGATATTTTAGAATGGTTTTCAAAAGGTCTTTGTGATGCACGTATGAGGCGATCTAGAGTGTCGTTCCTCGCTGAGATTTATCTCACCCCCTCCCTTTATATTTTTCAGGCTTGCATTTTGGCATCCATCGCCTGACTGGTATCCTTCACTCAGTAGGCACCTCCTTTTGGCTGTGAGTACCCTTTTGGACTGAATCTTGTATATGTTCAGTAGAGCTCTACATCGGACTGTGATGGGTTTTGGGCTTTATATTATATTTTGGGTTTTCTTCATCACAGTTTTGTATTATGATATGATTTGTATATATTTATATATTTTGATATATAAATCCTGTTTTAACTTATATTGTCTGTTTATTTATTAATGTTTGAATATCCGGGTAGTATATCTGTTCTTCTGAGGCTGTACGAGACGGGTCGGGCTTGTTCAATACGATTCACTTCGTTCAGACTGTTCTTCTACCACTCATACTGTGAATGCAAAGCAAGAAGATGCAATTGAAAGGATTAGAGTGAGTATTTTTTTACTCTCTCTTTAGATTAGTTATGAGAAAATAAGATTGATTGAAGTAATTTTTTTATTATAGCACTCTATTTTACTATTTTCCAGATAAATTGCTTTGTTTTTTGGTTGTAATTAGGGTTTTGCTATTTTGTTTTTGGAATTATGTTTTTGCAGATTTGTATAACGACCAGCACGTCGACGGGATTGGATCATATACTGCCATGGATGTATAATGACAAGGTGATCGGAGTTACGAATTTTCCCTCTTTGTTGAAGGAAAGGCTTTGTCTCCTGGTGTTTCGAAATTCCTTGAATTTATCTATTATTTACAAAGAAGTCTTTTAGAATTTAATATGATATTTTTTAAATTTATATAATTGTTACATCCATGCAATTTTTATTATTTTGTTTTAATTTTACACAACATTCAAATTATAAAATCTAGAATTATTCATATGAAAATAAAAATATATTAATAGTATCCGGACATTATCCGGGTCTTACACTAATGTTACTCTATCCATTGGACGAGTACGAGAAAGAGAACGACTTGTCAAGACATAAACTATTATATTCATAATTTTGTTTACAAAAAAAAATTTAATATAATATTCTTTATAATCGTTACATCCATACAATTTTTATTATTTTATTTTAATTTTATACAACATTTAAATTATAAAATTTAGAATTATTCATATGAAAGTAAAAATATATATAGTATCCGGCATCGGCGGGGTCTTATACTCGTGTTACTCTATCCATTGGACGAATACGAGGAAGAGAGCCACTTGTCAAGACACAGACCATCACACAGCCGTTGAAACGAGGCAAACGACTCCACATGTCAGCCGCAATGCGAGTCATGTCATCAGGTTCCTAACATATGGCAAATTTTCTCAACAAGACTTGCTTGCTCTCTCCACCGAACCAACCTCACCTGCTTATTAAAGCCAATTATTCTTCACTTCTCCCTCTCTTTCCACACACTTCTTCTTCTATGCTCAAAAGACTTACCATTTTCTCGCCTCGCCAAACTATCATCGTTGCTAACGAGAAATTATTTGCGTGAGCACGCACGTTGCCGCTCTCTTTCTTGGCCTCTGTCGTTCGCTTCCCCTCATTTTGTTCGTCGTTTTCACGCGCATAGGGTATTGGCTATGGCTGAACGTCCGACTGAAACGACGCCGTCGTCGCCGCACAAACACACCAATCGTCTAGCTACTGAGCATAGTCCCTATCTCCTTCAACATGCTCACAATCCGGTAAATTAAGCTCTAATTTTCTTATTATTCTTGATAGTTATATATGGTTGCGATTGGATTAATATATATCTTTTGTTAACTTGAATTTAAAGGTGAATTGGTATCCATGGGGTGAAGAAGCTTTCGCCGAAGCTCGCAGAAGAGACGTGCCAATTTTCTTATCAAGTTCTGTTCTTTTATTTTATATTACTTTTTTCTTGCTTCAAATTTTGAGTTCGGGTTTCTTCTCTAAATCCTGGATTCTCTTAATTGAAAACTGATTGTGCTATTTGGTGTTTTGTTCCATGGAAGTTGGATACAGCACCTGCCACTGGTGAGCTTACTATGTCGGTTTTAATAATTTATTAAAACTTAAAAACACTCAATGCATCATGAGTGTGAAAAGAGGACTAATTGTTTGTTGTGGTGGCACGGTGTTAAGGTGCCATGTTATGGAGGTGGAGTCTTTTGAGGAGGAAGGGGTCGCCAAATTGTTGAATGATTGGTTTGTTAGCATTAAGGTGAGTTTGTGCTTTGTTGCTTGCATTATTCAATAGTGTTTTCAGCTTCTTTTTTTTTGGGTAAGGGTGTTTTCAGTTGTTGAAACATCTCCAAGTTGAAAAATTCTGCCTTTTGACAGGTCGATAGAGAGGAACGACCAGATGTTGATAAGGTAGACTCTTGTTACTTTTTGGAAAATAAACTGCCGTATAAGAGGATCTAATTTTTAAGGAAGTGGCTGTAAAATTACGAGAGATTTTTAAAACAAGTAAGGTTTGAGACAATTGTTTTTATCTTTGCTCTATGCACTTTATATGTATGGTAGTCAACGTTTTTTCAGTATTATTCACTGTTTTTATTACCGAGTATTTGAATTTGTTCAGGTTTATATGACATTTGTGCAAGCTTTATATGGTGGTGGAGGGTGGCCCCTTAGCGTTTTCCTTTCACCAGATTTGAAACCTTTGATGGGGGGAACCTACTTCCCTCCAGATGATAAGTATGGAAGACCAGGTTTTAAGACAATACTGAGGTGAGGGGTTCTAATATTCTATATCAAGCAATTTTAACTCACTGGACTATGTAAGTAATTTTAACTCACTGGACTATGTAAGTAGTGGCTTCTAATCTGCCTAAGATCATTATATTGCTTATTTAGGTCGTTTTGCTTTGAAATTTCAGGAAGGTAAAGGAGGCTTGGGACAATAAGAGGGATGTGCTTGTAAAGAGTGGATCCTTTGCCATTGAGCAGTTGTCAGAAGCTCTGTCAGCAAGTGCAATTTCAAATAAATTGCCAGATGGGGTTCCCAAGAATGCATTGCGTCTCTGTGCAGAGCAAGTATGACTTTATTGCAACAACGTGGTCCTTTTTTTATTTCTTTTCTATAAAAAACATGGTTACATTATAATTTTTGTGTCGTGAGATTGGGAGGCAGTAATGAAGGTTCTTATCTTCTAAAGTGTTATCATGTCCTGTGGATTTCTTTGTTTCTCTGAATTTGTAGAAACTTTTTCTTCAATTGCTTTCATAAGTGCTTTTTCTCCATGAATACTGAACGTCATATTTGTGTTAAACTTATGAGATTAATTGTCTTTTATCTCGCTTCATTTGTTTTGCAGCTTTCTCAAAGCTATGATTCACGATTTGGTGGTTTTGGCTCAGCCCCAAAGTTTCCTAGGCCAGTTGAGATCCAACTAATGCTTTACTACTCCAAAAAGTTGGAGGAGACTGGGAAATCAGGTGAAGCAAAAGAAGTTGTGAAGATGGTTTTGTTTACCTTGCAAAGCATGGCAAGAGGAGGGA
>CAODLS013713680.1:0-19939 GCA_948243855.1 Flueggea neowawraea
AAGCCCACCCAAGTACAACCTGAGGCTCTTCTCAGATAAGGATACCTATGAGAAAGTGGATGAATTAGCAAAGCTGCAGAATAAGAGTGCTCATCAATTGGCGATGGAAGTCATTCGCAATTATGTGGCTGCCCAAGAAAATGGGAAGGGTGAATGAGGTTCTCATGAAGTTCATCATCTTGTTAGCACCGAGCAGAATGTCTAAGGTGAATGAAATAAACACTCTCTTTCTCTTCTGTTGCTACCTGGCAACAGATGTAATGGATGAAACAGAGTTTGGTGTCATTTTGTATTGTATTTTTTATTTTCCTGGATTTTTGCAAAACATGGATTTTGTGTAAATGAGCCATTTCCTTGTATTTTATCAAAGGTGAGATGTTAGGAGAGTTTATTATTTGTTTCCCTTTACCAGATAAAGTTTCTTTTCCAAGTTTTGATCAAAATGCTTTGGATCATTAATGCTGTTTTTCAGTATCAACTCCAAGAACAAGCAACAAGTAGAGGCTCTAGAGACCATATTATCGCCTGCAAAATGGACCTGGCAATTGTTGTGGTGGGCACAAGGGACAAAATATGCCCACAATTTCGTTGCAGATGATTGAAGCAATAGAGTTCATGGCCCTTTTTGCTTTACTTTGGCTACTTATTTGTCATTAACTTAAGATGAAATAATAGTTTTTGTCGTGGACATCCTAATTAGGTTTTTCATGTTTGTATCCTGCGCTTTGAGTTTACCAGAACTCTATGATGAGTACGGAATTTTGTGATGTAGCAAATGACAAATTTTTCTTTTTATTCTAGTTAACAAGAAAACTGGTTTCCTGAATCCTGGATTTTACATTCAGTTCAGAAATGAAAAGGAAATTTGGGTCTGTCAGCTGGTTTTGCACTTTACTGAAATTATCAATATTTCCAGAAAATGTTCCTGAAACTGGTGCATATTAATGGTTCACTCGATTTCTACTGATACGTTTCCCGGAATTCCCTGGAACTTTGAGGAAGTAGAACAGTTCAAGCTGCCGGTTTAAAACAACAGTGGATATCCATTTGAATCAAATTTTACTTTGTAGTCTAGTATACTGAGTTATCTCCAGCATTAAGAGATGTTTTGGATCGATTTTCGGTGGGATTCAATGTATAAAAAGAAAATCTATTCGAAGTTAAGCTAGAATTGCTCTGAACTAAATAGCATCTATGAACTAATCCTGGTTTCGGTGTACCCATGGAGAATGGCAAACCTAAACCTGAAAAGCAATTAGACCATTCCAAGCTATGCAGTATAGGCTTTAAATCATAACATACTGGGCAAATTTTCAACTGGAAGTTGAGGACTGTTAGTAGTCGAACAGAGATCAAGAAACTGAAAAAGAAAAAAAGAAGAGAGGAATAAAGAGAATTCTCCAATGGAAAGAGAGACACCAGTACAGTACAGCTTAATTTTACATTAATCTAAAAGATTAATCAAAACACAGCAATGATGATATTAAGAACATCAAATCCTCACTTGTGGCAGATCTTAGCAGTTGGCATTGTCACACAAACAGGAGCATACTTCTTCTTGGCGTCAGGAGTCCCAGGATTAGGCTCATCATCAGCCATGGCAACCTTCGCAATGGAGTATGCAGCAGTAGCTGCAGCTGCAAACATCAAGTCCCTCCTTCCACTGCTGTTTTCTTCCTTGTTCTTCATCTCCAAGCTGACCCCTTCGCCATCTGTGCCTCTTGATGCCTTGGCCACAATGAGCCCTCTTCGCGGAGCAGTGACGGGCTGCTTAGCCATGGCTGAACCGGCAAGGAATGAGGCTGTCATGGTCATGGATGCCATCTTGCAACTTGGGTTCTTGTTTTTCTGTCTGATTCTCTCTAAGTAAGAATGATGAACTGATGAAGTATATTATTTACCCCACAAAGTGCAATGGGCTTAAAGGCCTTGTTAGGAGTCCATGATCCATTTCCTCATCTGAAAAAATATTTGAACTAATGGGTTTATGCCACGTGTCGCTTTATCTTGGCCAGAACTTGTGGGTATGAGGCCTTTTGATGACTCTGTTTGGATATCCAGAATCTTTTCGTGGTCTCGGAAGTCTTGCAGGATCAGCCTCTACTTTCATTAGTTAATCGTAGATAGTCGTCACTCATCTGGATAACTATACAGATTACGGACTTTATCATTCGGAAAATGCTTAGACATGCCAAAACTCGGAGTGAAGGACTCAACGTTCCTGAAAGTAAAACAAAATACATCTGGTCTAAGGCTTACGCCTTCCATAACGCTGCTAGGATCCCGTATTAGGATCTTAGTCGTTGACATAGGAACGCGTTACTGCGTCCCTATGTAGTAGTCCGTCCTCCCGCATGTGTCAGACGCGGGACTCACTGACCCCGCGTCTGACACATTAATCTTTTTTTTTAAAATCAAAATCTGACCGTTGGATTGTTTTGATCTAACGATCAGATTTACTCCAACGAAAATTAAAATAAAATTGTGTTTAGTAGAAAGTTAAATAGACGTCTCGCATGACTCTTAAGGTAGTCTTTGAATTACGAATGAAAAAACTGAAGGACTAAGAACTGAGGTCTTTAATAAAATAACAATAAAAATGCTGAGCAGACGTCCCGCGGAACGACTTCAGAGACCGTAGATTATGAGTAGCCTTAGTAACTCCGCTACGAGGGCTTCAATTGTGGCCTCCATAGATTATTTAGAGATGAAGATGATGCTTAAACATTGCTTCATACCATAGCAGGACAAAGATTGTTCTTTGCCTTAGATCTTTTTTCCATCAATGGTTTATAAATATCAGCTATATCAGCATCTCATTATCAGAAATAAAGCACGTTGCCAATATCTGCAATACACCGCAAATCTTTCTTCCAATTAGAAATCGAAATTTGATCCGCTGTGGTGTGCAACATCAAAGAGAAGCCAATGCACATGATAGAATTGCAATAGAGATACATTTGATTTAACTCCATCCAATTGATTAAAATAACTAAAGAAATTCATAAACAAAACCTAAATAGAACAAAAAAACTCCTTGAAATGTCAACAGAACATAACTAACTTATGGTACTACGAACCTATCAAATGATTCATATTGCTAATGCAGGTCCTATCTTCTCATCCTTGAAAACAGAAATGCCCCCATCATGCCTCTGCTCTGTTAACATCTTCAATGTAGACTGCTTTAGAAGGCTTTGCCAGAAGATCAGTGTACTCTTGGAAAGGAGACCTGGTGAAGAGTGTTTCCCTCCAGAAATCAGGTGTCAAGAAACCGTATGTTTTCAGAAGACAATCAAAAGTTGCCTGCAAGTTCCCATGGGGAAAGCATCATCAAGTTAGCAATAATGAGCAAAACCAAAACAACGGAAACAGCAAGAAGAATATAACACCACCACGAAAGCAATAAGCTTAAGCCACCAACAAAGAAGAAACATTTCTTGAATTACAACATAGAAAAACAACACAAATAACACCATTACGAAAGCAATAAGCTTAAGCCACCAAAAAAGAAGAAACATTTCTTGAATTACAACATAGAAAAACAACACAAATACTTCATGCTAAAGACGAAAGATGGTGATATCTACAAGGAATCCTAAATATAATATCTTATATGCTGCTACGCAGGTAGTTTTCAGACACCAATTCCAATAACAAGTGCTTTTGCATTTCGTGCAAAATGATAAGAACCGAACTACTTATATTCCTTCTCTAGTTCCAGCTAAACCAAACGTTCACAAAATCAACCTATATTCAGATAATCAACAAAACCAATACCCACAGCAATGTCCATGGCAAACATGCCACCATGCTGAACCAAAAAAGCTATTCCTAACCAAAAATTTTCCCACACACCAAATTCGAAACTTACTCACAAACTACATTACACACATCAACACACAAACATATATTAAGCAATGAAAACAAATCAAAAGATCGAACCTTGACGAAATTCCCGAGAGTTTTAGTGCTTCCTCTGGAGGAGGCAAAAACATCCTCGATTCCTGCGAGCTGTAAAACCTTCTTTGGCACACATGCGGCCACAATCCCAGCACCACGTGGCGCCGGCACCATCCTAACGGTAACACACCCACACTTCCCAGTAACCTTACACGGCACCGTATGGGGCAACCCGATCTTGTTTCCCCAGTACCCTCTCCTCAGTGGAATCACAGACAACTTCGCCAATATAATAGCGCCACGAATCGCAGTCGCCACCTCCTTCGAGCACTTCACACCCAATCCGACGTGGCCATTCCCATCACCCACAACCACAAATGCCTTGAACCGGGTTCGTTGACCGGCCGGGGTCTGTTTTTGGACCGGAGTGATCGTCATGACCTCGTCTTTAAGGTTAGGTCCAATCAGGGTATCGATAATTTGGTACTCCTTGATGGGAAGGGAATGGAGATAGATTTGTTCTAGAGATTGAATTTTGCCTTCCCTAACTAATCGGCAAGTTTGATCACTGCGAACCATTTATCCTCCTCTTAACGTCGTGCGAGTCGGCGGCCTCTGCCACCACGGTCGCCGCGTCCGCCGAATCCGAGGCGGAAAGCTCCTCTTTCTCTACCGGGTCTCTCTGCCATGGTATTGGTTAGGGTTTGGCGGGGGGTGCGAGAAAGAGAGAGACTTGTAACAGTTGTTTCGGCGGGGTTAGGGCTTTTAAGGAGATCAGTTTAATTAAGGGTTTTTAGAAGGGAAAAACATACAAACACTCCCCGGTAGCAATTTAATAGATATAATTTTTATTTGAGATGTATTAAAATATAAATATAATTTTTTTATATTTATTATTAATAAAATTATAAGTTTATTTTTATTTAATTTTTTAATTAATTTATTAATTATGAACACAATTAATCAAATGATATAAATAAAAAATCGTATAAAATTAAATGATTTCATCTGCTAAAACTATAATTTTTTAATTTCAGTGAAAATTAGTTGGTGTATATTAAATTGAGACAAAGAGAGTATGTGACAACAACAAAAACTTCTCCGAAATGACACCCGCCAAGAAAAACATTTTGTAAAATACCACAGTTTGATATAGTTTGACTACGTGTCATAAAATTGATCATGCACGATGAGTACAAAATATTCACAAAATGTGTACAACACCTAAAATGCATACAAAATGTGTATAAAATGAATACAAGTAAAAAATAATTAAAACAGCATTTTTAATGATTTTTTTGTTATTTAAACACAAAACCAGTATAGAACTTTTACACAACCTATACAATTTAGATATAATAAAAATATCATTTGAAAATCTATATACAAACATGTACAAACAATAAAATACCATATGCGTGGACATTATCATATATATTGAAAATGTCATTTTGTAAAATCAGCATAAAAAGTGTACAAATATATATATCACTTATATAAGTTGTAATTAAATTAAAAAAATTAGTGATCTAAAAAAATAAATATAAACTATTAGTTTCTTTTAAAAGAATTTTTTTAACATAATATAAAACCCATTGCGGGCAAAAAAATCAAATAAAAAGCACTAAAATTCTAACAAAATTAATTTTCGTATCTAACAACCAATTTGTAATTAGTTAACCAAAACTATTAGTTTGTGTGATGATAACATATGCGATGTGATGTAACTATCATTTACGTTCTCAGGTTCTCTCTATCTCAATATCTTCACCTCTCTTTTCTTTTTTTGACGGAATATATTAACTTTTATGGCCAAAAGAACATGTAAACAATATAAGGACAAAACAACAGCACCATTTCTGTTGAAAGAGTTCGCATCAGTGGTTGCTAATAAATTTGCAATTTATCTATAACCAAGTTTTAGGAGATTTGATTTGATTTTTTATTTTCTTAGTTGTTAAGATTTTAATAGCAGATGTTTAAGATATTTTGTTGCTATTGTATCTCCTTCTTTAGTTGAAGAATATGTATTTAAACAGATCATTGTTTAATGAAATTAGGGTCTGTGTAGGTCGATCTTTTACAAAAAAAAAGATCATTATTCAGTGAAATTTGTGTTTTAGCAAACCTATTTCTCTTTCTTTTTCTTTGTGTCTCTTTAAACCTAACAAAGTAGTATCAGAGCTACTTTTATTGAGGGACCAATGAGTGTCAACCATCATAAAAGAAAACTCCAATCCATGAAGCAAATGGATTTTGAAACACCATTTACATTACTTGCTCTACCTGTGTTTGATGGAGAAAATTACTTAGTTTGAGCATGAATGTTGAGCCATTACATGGACAACAAGAAAAATCCGAGAAGTTTTGATGTTTTACAAAACAACTGAAAAGTTAAAGTAATGCACGTTATTGAACCTTAACACACGCTATTGATTTCCAACTCAAGCTGAACCCAAGTCAAAATGGCAACTACGCACGCTAATGGTTTATCAACGCGCCTTATACGTCAACAACATGCACTAATGAAGAAATAGCGTACCTTAACTACTACTCTGGCATTCTGGAATATTTATGCACAACACTAAGGCATGGAAGAACGTGCTGATATGCAAGAGTGAATTTTCCAAAGGAAGCAACTAGGCGCGCTATTGAAAGTCAGGATTTCAATTACGCCCATTGTTGAGTAAAGATGTGATCTTTGAAAACAAGTCAACAACACAGGTTGCAGAGGAACAACGCGCATAGTCGAAAAGGATTTTAAAAACTGACAAATCCGTTATACGCTCCTCAGGAATTTAAAATTTGAATATTCCTTCGTACAAGATTGTGTTAGAATCAAGGAAAGAGCTTTGAGATCAATAAGGCACGCTAAAGTTCAGTAAGGCACGTTAAAGAATCAATCAACACGTTGATGATCTTCAAGGCACGCTATTGAATGGCATTTCCAATCCAGAAGCACTGTAACTTCAACAAGGCACACTAATGATGTTCAACACCCTCTGATCATTGTCTGGGTAGTTGAAGAATGTGTGCTAATGGCAACAACGCTCGTTAGTGAAAATGACATCACTTAAAATCAGAATTTTGTGCTTCTCTCACAACTGCTATTTTGGAATTACAACGGATATTTTTGGGAGCCTACCTATAAATAGAGCCATCAGAAATTGAAGACAACTAGAGACACTTTCAAATAGTGTGCCCAAGCTTTGCAAAATTGATTCTTGATTTTCTCTCTCTTGGAGCTTACTTTCTTTCTTGTGTCAACTGAGCTTTGATTGGTGATTTAGTTATTGGGTTGGTCTGAGATAGTGTTTACAAATTTGAGAATCCACTGTGATCAAGCTTTAGTGTTAAAGTTTGAGGGTAGTTTAGGTTTGCTTATTGTGGCCTTGAAAAACAAGTAGTGATTGCTAGTTAGCCTAGAAAAACTAGAGGTGGTTTTCTTGTTTTGATCTAAAAACAAAGGTGTAAAAGGTTTCTTGTGAGCCTAGTAAAACAAGGACTTGTAACGGTTTGCCTCCACCTGCAAGTAAGGAAAGTTTAGTGCATTCAAACTCTTTAGTGAGCTAGAGGAGTGGACGTAGGTCAAGAATGACCAAACACTATAAATCTGGGATTTGATTCTCTCCATCCTTCACTCTCTTTATTGTTATTTATCTTATTAATTGTGGTTGTGGATTGGACTTAGTTTTTGTTTTGATTTTCATTATTTGTGTAAAAGATATTTAAAAAGGTTTTAAATTTTCGCTTAAACCAATTCACCCTCCCCCCATCTTGGATTTCCATATTGGGATTTCAATGAAGAATAGAGGCTTATTTGGAGGCGAATGACCTTTGGGAAACTGTTGAGGAAGACTACAAAGTTTTTCTATTGCCCCACATTCCAACGGTTACACAAATGAAACTTCATAAGGAAAGGAAATGAAGAAAGTCAAAGGCAAGAGCTTTCTTGTTTGTTGTTGTTTCACCATCAATTTTCACCAAAATTATGCTCCCGAAATCAGCATTTGAAATCTGAAATCTTCTCAAGTCTGAATACGAAGGAGATGACAAGGTCAAAGGAATGCACGTGCTGAATTTAGTTAGAGATTTTGAGATGCAAAAAATGAAAGAGTCAGAAACAATCAAAGAGTATGCTGACAAACTTCTAGGCATAGTTAATAAGGCAAGATTGCTTGGTTCCAAGTTTTCTTATTCAAGAATAATTTAGAAAATTCTTGTTACCGTCCTTTGAAAGATTTGAGACAACAATTTCTTCCTTAGAGAATGCTAAAGATTTGTCCAAAATTAGTTTAGCAGAGTTGTTAAATGCTTTGCAGGCTCAAGAACAAAGAAGATTAATAAGATTGGAAGGTTCTGTAGAAGGAGCATTATTGGTAAGGCAAGGAAAAGAGAAGAAGAAAGATTTCCTTTCATGTAAACATTATGGAAGAAAAGGCCATCCACCTTTCAAGTGTTGGAGAAGACCAGATGCCAAGTGTGAAAAAATTTAACAAGTTGGGGCAGCACAAAAGGATCTATAAGAGCATCCAACAAAGCAATAAGGATCAAATTGTAGGTGGAAAACGAGAGGAGGAGCTGTTTGTAGCAACCTGGATTGCCAGCAACACCTCAAGTGAAAGTTTGTTGATTGACAGTGGATGCACTAATTATATGATTTGTGATAAGGAGGTTTTCAGGGATCTGATCAAATCAAAACCATCAAAAATTAAGACCGATGATGGTAAGCTTCTTTCGGTTGAAGAAATTGGAACTGTTGCCATTGAAAGTTGTACAAGTACAAAATTGATTGCGGATGTTCTTTTTGGATCTAAAATTAATCGAAATTTGCTCAGTGTGGGGTAGTTATTTGAGAAAGGACTTAAAGTCATTTTTTAGAGCAAACACTGCTTGATTAAAAAACCTAAAGGAAAGGAAGTTTTCAAGATTCAAATGAGTGGGAAAAGCTTCTTACTAAATCCTTTGAAGGAAGATAATGTCAAAAGCAATGAGAAAACATAGAGTTTGGATCTACTGATGTAAGGAGGAGTGTTGAAAGAATTTACATCAGTAACTGTCAATGAATCTACAATTTATCTTTGATCAAGTTTTTAGGAGATTTGATTTAATTTTTTTTTCTTAGCTGTTAAGATTTTAATAGCAGATGTTTAGGATATTTTGCTGCTATTTTATCTCCTTTTGTAGTTGCATAATATGTATTTAAACATATCATTATTCAATGAAATTTGTGTTCTAGCAAACCCCTTTCTCTTTCTTTTTCTTTGTGCCTCTCTAAACCCAACAATTTCTGTACAAATTTTTCTATACAATATTCTATTAAAAATTATTTTATTAACATCTTTATTTTCCTATTGAGCTCAAAACATCACACCTTTATCAAAAACTATCTCATTAACGTCTCCACACCTCTTTTCACTTTTTTCTTTTATTCAAGAATGAACCCATCACATGCTAGGAAACTATGGCTAGCCTACGAAACTATCAAAGCATAAAATCTGAGGAAGCAAACTCATCTCTCTTTTTCCAGTTTCTTTTTCCTCTCTCTGATATCTCCTTTTGCTTCTCTTTTCAAAATCTCTCCAGATCTCCTTTTGCAAATACAATGGCAATTGCCAGATTCAAGCAAATTAAAAACCGACAGGAACATTTGTCAAAATTAAATGTCAAAGCCCGTCCAATATCATCGCTTAAAAACTTTTAGGGGCAATTTTTCAATTTGTGAGGCCTTTATAGGTGGAGTAGATTCGGATCCAATCATTACTAGTTCTGGAATATTAGTCCAATTGTTATTGGGTTAGTTCAGATTTATGGGTTTGGCCCATAATTATCATTTGCTCACATTTTTTTATAATATTAGTTTTTTTTACGTACATTACACATTATTGAAGTCTTTTTTATTTATAATTTAATTATTTTTAATATAAATATATTTTTTAAATTATGGTAGTCAATTTTTATTGCATAAAATAATTAAAAAATTGGGAAGTGAATTGCCAATTTTGTTGAAAAGTGAATTTTTACCTTAACTGAGAAATGAATTATGAATTTTTGTTAATGATTATTTCCTAATTGGTAATTATCAATTTTGTATTTAAGATGAAACGAGAACATTAAAATGCCACAACCATTTGGAGTGCGAATCTAGATTCTTATCCAAACTGAATTCAATTTTTAGTGACTGATTGTTAGCAACAATATTGGTTATAGATCAAATGATAATGATCTATTGATACTTGATAACAATTCTTTTAAATTAATATTGATATATATTTTAAAATTAAGGTTGAATTTTGTTGTTAGTAAGGTTGATACCAATTTGGATTATTCTATTTTCTTTATATATACTTCATCTATAAAAAATGGTTGTGAATTACTAATTTTTATAATTATAATCATCTCTACTTGGTTGATTGAAAATTATTTCCTATCCCAACCTCATTTGCGTACATGTTAATGTTTCATATTAATTTTGATTTATAATTTTTAATAGAAAATTATTTAATATCAAATACAAATTAATATTGCTTTGGAACCTAAAAGGCAAATAGGTATAGACAAATAAAAATAGGTATGCACGAACAAATAAATTTGTATTGCTTGGATATATATATATATATATATATATATTATTTGGTTTGTGTTTATCTTAGATATTTGTCTGAGATATTAATTAGTTATACTAGTAGAGATGAATACTTTTGGTGTCAGATATTGTGAAACACAAATAGATATAGATACTTATCTGAACAATTTTAAATCTATTCGTAGTTAATGATATGAATTATTCACATTGATGATAATTAAAAATAAAAAGTTTTCTTTAATTAATTATCATTTCTTTGCAGTTAATGATAAGAATTGTAATACTATGTATTTAGAATTAAAAAGAGGGATAAAGTATTTGAAATTTCTTTTCCCACATCCGGACTTATAAGTGTTATGATTAACGTTTTCTTTTAAGTCTTTGCTCTTGTGGAATTCGAATTATCGATCCTTTAATACTGAAACGACTCCAATATTGATAGACCACAAGCCTATTTGTTTAAATTTACATATCAAATATTTATTAGGTATGTGTTACCACCAAATTATTATCGGTCTCGTGAGGTTCCCATCGAGCTAAGGTTGTCGTGAGCTCAAAGGTGTTGACACTGAAAAGATTGCACATTCTGAGAACATTTCTTGAGACGTAATCGAGTTAGTCACATTTCGAGAGCATTGAGTCCTTGAGGAGTTAAGAGTTAGTTCGTTAAGACGTGGTGTGGATTGCAAGTTACACATGTTGCAACTGGTGGCACATTTTAAGGAAGTGCATGTATATTGCCATTTGCTTTTACTAGGTGGAAAGATAAGAAGAAATGGTTATCAAAGACATGGGTAGTTACACAGATTGGAGAACATAGTGTAGTTACAAGACATGGCGACATAGAAAGTGGAGAGAATAGAGTCACTTGTTGCAAGCCAATGACTGTAAAAGGAGAATATGGCCTTTAGAGAAGGGGTCCAGCACCAATACAACTCATTTGTCTTTACATTTATTTTTATCTTTCTTTTAGTTTAATCTTTAATTTAGTCATAAACTTTTTGTCCATTAGGCGTAGCGTTAACTTAGTACTCAAACCCATCAATTCAAAGTGTTTTATGGACTGAGTCATGCCCAACCAATCACATGCTCTCTTAGAAGTGTGTGTTTGACTGGAGTCATGTCCAGCTCTCGTGCCCACATGCCTCTCTTAGAAGCACTTTCTGACTTGAGTCATGTTTGGTTCTCATGCTCTTTTGGAAGCCCTTTGAATTCTTCATTGTATTTTCATATCTTATTATCAATAATATTCGTTTGTTTGCCTACCACTCATCTTCGATTTAAAGCCCTAGACTTTTAGGCAACACGAACCCTTCGAAATAAATGACCACTCTTGAGCGTGACTCCCTAAGGTCAATGATCCTTGGGGTCGAAAGAGAGGGGAAACAGTATGTCAAACATTTTTTAATTGAAAATAACTAAACAACAAATCCAAATTTACACTCAAATTGAAAATAAAATTATTTTTGCAATTACAATATGTATTTCCATATGCAAAATTTATGTTAGCTTGCTTTTACTTGTCATTTCTAATATAATATGAATTGATTTTTGTGTCTCTGCGTGATTTTCAAGTTGATTGTAAAAGATAGTCAAGTTCATGGGCGATTTTTCTTGGAAAAACGAATATGATAGGTACTTAATTGATGCATATAGTTTAATAATTTTTTTTTCATTTTTTTAAATGCATATTTCTAATGTACTAAAGAGTTTGCGGTGTTAAATAGTAAAATATCATGTATATGAAAACAAGTGTTAAACTACTCCATCTTGTGGTCCTTTATATGTAACTTCGAAGCTGAAAAACAAAAGAACCGAAATCATCAACTATTGGTTTAGAAAATCAAAAGCATAAATATATGTTTGAATTCAAAATTCAAGCCATTTTAGTGGTCTGAATCAATGGATATTGTCAGAAACTTTAGCATGATACTATTAATACCACTCTACCTTAATTTGTTCTAAGGAAGAATGAAGTGGACCAACCCAAAACATATATTATTTCCACCATATAAGACAAAAATAGTCCTTTGCTTATAATTAAATTGTATTTTCTTGATGTTATTAAAATACATTGACCTGTGAAATTATAGACGGTAGGTAATTTGTTGTATAAAGTCCAAGCAAGTACAGACAAATTGCGTCTCAAAACAGGTGAAGTGACTAAATTAAATTATTTTAAGCTAAGTAGTTTACTATATTAGTCACTGTAATGTTGCTCCATTTTGCATTGTTGCTATAAGCTCCCCAACGGTAAAATTTAGCATATCTAATGCCCAAATATGCATTTAACCACAAGAAAGAAAATTTGAATTAACCATCTAATCAACTATGATTTTTGTTTTTTGCAGGGCAAACTAATCAACAATGATTTGTTCAATTAAAAAGTATTAGCTCTTCAACTGCAAATGGACTTGTTTAATGTACGTTATTTGACTAATGTAGTGGATTTATTACTCTAGAGCATCTTTAATGTATGATACCCATTCAAAGTTTTATGGGCTGTCACATTAATAATTTATTAATATTTTACTTATCATATTATCTCTCTTTAATTTTTAAACTCTCATTATACTCAACTATATAATTTACAATCACTTCATTTATTATTTAATTTATTTACAAAATACAAATAGTAATAAATATATTTATTTCATATAAATATTTTTGTGAGTTAATATTCATTTCAGATAAATAGTAACAAATATATTTATTAAATACATTATTTAATTAAATTTTAAAAATAATAATTTTTATTGTGTATTGAAAAAAATTAAAATAATAAATTTTATTAAAATGTGTATTGAAAAAAAATTAGAAGAAAAAAAGAGAGACCAAACGGTCATTAAAAAAGAAAGGAAAGAAAAAAACAAAAAACAAAAAAAACGAAAAAAAATAAAAAAAAACATTATTTAAACAAGTGGGATTCACTTTTTCTGTGGATCTCACATGTTGATGCGTTTCATGCGGATAAAACACATCAATGACATGACAAATAAAAAGATGGTGATATGTCCCATAAAACTATGATTATACTTACAATAGATATGCTCTTATTCTATAAAAGCTTTCAAATTCAACTTTGAAGAGCTTTCTATTTTATTATAATTTGACTTTTTTGAAAAAAAGAGAAGAATAAGACGCGATTGGTTGTTACATTTGTTCAATATTCTTTGTCAGCTACAAAATGTTCTAAGAATTATAACTGAATTTGAAAGTAGTCAATTTTCATCACAATATAAGTAGAGTTGTAAAATTGGAATCGAAACCGGCAAACTGAACCAGAATCGAATCAGTCAAAACCAGAATCGGAACCGACCGACCAAAACTGGATAGCTACAGTTTATGTTTCAATTTCACCCTTTTAGAAACCGTCGAATCGCCGGTTCAACCAATGATTTGAACCAGAGATTTGAACAGCCGGTTCAACCAGCGGTTTGAACCGGCAGTTCCAACTGTTATTTTCCTTTTTTTCTTTTTTTGTTTTTTTTTTAATTTTTTCAACTATATAAATACCTCTACCACATTCTTACGAATTTTACACTATTTCTTCTCTCTCAATCTCAATCTCTTCTACACTCTCACTCTCTCAAAAATTTATTTTGCTATAAATTACTCTTATTAATTATTTATACATTTTATTATTGCAGTTACGTTTCCTATATTTCTTAAAGTTATTTTTTGTAATTACATTTTTCAAATTCCTTCTACTTTTTTACTATAGTTTAATTTAGTTATTTTGTTATTTCATTATATTTAATTAATATTTGCATATTTATTTTGGAGTAATGGGAAATTTTGGTGAAAATAGAAATTTTAAAAGTTTTGAAATTGAAAATATTGGAAATCAAGAGAGTTAAACTCAACTAATTCCCATCCAAGGAGATGAGGGGGGAGCGGGAGAAAGAGTTTCTAGTTTCTATATTTTTAAAATTCATTTTAAGAAAATTTCTAGTTTAATTTATTATTTTAAGTTTCTAGTTTTTTTCCTTTTTTACTTGTATTTTAATTTATCATGTATTGTTAATTATTATATAGTTATATTGTATAATTAAATTTGGTATTGTAAGCACGGTATTCCTCCTCCACAAGTGAGAACATCTAATAAAATTTAATGAGTTTTTTTTTCTAATTTTGTTTAAAATTATGTGATGTAATTATTAGTAGAATAGTTAATTTGTTTGAAAATTATTAACAAAATCTTTGGAATACAATGTATTATTGGTAATATAGTTAATTATTAAATATAAAAAAATTTACAAACTGAAAAAATTGACGGTATAAAATAACGGATTAAAAATAAATTTAGAAGAAAAAAGAGGGAACTGAAACCGAACCGGCTGTTGAACCGGTCAAAACTGATTAAAATTGAAACCGAACTGAACTGAAACCGGACCAAACCGTGGAAACCACAGTTTGGTTTCGGTTCTCACATTTCACAAACCAGAACCGGCGGTTCCAGAACCGACAACACCTCTACATATAACACCACCACTGAAGCAGAAAAAGGCGTTTGTATAATTTGATTTATCTATTTTATGTTGACATGTTGCATGAAATGGATCCTTTGATCTTCAAATATTATATGCAACTAATGAAATAATGCATATGTTTACCATGCAGTTGCTCAATTTGGTGTGGATTCAAAATATCATACTGAAAATTTGACCATTCCAAAGTTAGTCTCAGAGAAATATAATAAAATCCCCCATGGAGTAAGGAAAAGGTTAAAGAAAGTGAAACAAAAATATTGCTAAATTGAGGAAGGGGAAGGCTTTTACTTGGTTGGTACAAGCATGGTTGCATGTATGTCTCGGAGGTGTCTCTCTCTGGCTATGGCAAAGCCATTAATGCTTCCAAGGACAAAGCTTCTTTGGGCTCTGAGTTTCTTTTCTTTCAAAATCATAAACAAATAACAGCAAGAGAGGGTCGACGTGAACATCAAGAGAATCACACCATATATGACTCGGATATTAGAGAAAGAGAGAGCAAAAGAAGGCTGAAGTATGAGGTTGTCAGTGAAACAAACACGGTGTTTAAAACACCACTTAATTAAAAAATAACACATTATATGACCTTCAACGGCACGTACATCTTTTATTGCATAATAATACTCATCTTCATTTGCATGCATGTCAATTTTTTAAAGAAAAGATAAATTAAAAGCTTCTAAGCTAAAAACAAAAAGTTCAAGTTAATTTCAAATGTGAACCTGATTCTTGTATTTCTTATTTTTTTAAGTCAATTTTATCTTTAAGTGTTGAAGTTGATTTTTTTGAAAAAAAACGACCACCTCATTAGAAAACCAACTTAGTTAGGTCAATTCACTCTCTTGATAGCAACTTCAATATATCAACTCAACTAAACTGACCTTGCATCTTTGGAGTGAGATGAGAAATTTTATGAACAATTGAAACCAAGGAGTCACCATCTACACAAATTATTAACAGAGGAATTAGAGTTTATAGCTGAAATCCCCTTTAATACCACTAAATTACTAAACTATTGATAATAACCGGTTTCTCAAATATTAACTATTGTAACATCGATATGTGTGAATATGTTTTTCTTACGTTAACCATTTAAAATGTTACAAATCAACAAGCAAGTTGGAACTATATTAATCTGTGAATTCATAATTAACCCTAGAATTAACAATTACTACCAATCTGCTTGCTATAATTTGCTTCCTAGTAGGTGATTATAGTTAATCATGATTATGTGAGAGACTAAAAAATTTGCATTGCATAACATTATAACATTCAAATACTTTGCTAATAATGGAGGCTAATCACTAGGAGGACGCAGTGCATTATTAGAACTGGATGACAATATAGAGCTCCAAACTTAAATGTGAAGGTTAAAATGGGAAAGAAAAGAAGAGAATCATAAGTATTTTTTTTGATTAATGCAGAAACCTAAGGATTTATATGACTGGTAATGAGTTCTCAGATTTCCAGAAGAGAACAAGGTCCAAGGAAATAAATTTTAAGGCAGCTTTCATTTGAAATCCCTGTCTGTTCCTTCCTTTTAACGAGGTTGCACGCCTCTTCTCCCTTTTATTTTACTCTTTCTCAAAACACAACTGAACTGACTCACTCTTTGAGCCAACTGGTTTTATTAGTGGTGCCAGAAAGTTGTCATTCACCTCCTCCCTATTAACTCCCTTCTGCAGCTCAATTTGATCAAACACTCCATTTTCAAATCAAATCCCCAACCAGTGGATTAATTTGTAGCATTGATATTAGAGTCGTTTTTAACATTATAGAACCGAGAGTTCAAGTTTATTGTTACCAGAGCCGTTTTCAGTATTAAGAAATCGAACGTTTAATTTTCGGAGGAAGCAAAGATAATGACTCAACAAAAAAAATCGAATTGTTTTAACAGTCAATAAATTAGATAGTTTGATCGCGAGATTTTTCATCTTAAATTACGTCAACACCCTTGTTTTTAAGTTTCACCTAAATCATGTGTTTGGTGTTTAGAGCTTGACTTTAACTCCTTATTTTGAATTGATAGGTTCATGTTATTTTCCACTTATAATAAGAAACACTATTAGAATATTCATTATAAAACAGCGATTTTAGAAATTTTTGTTGAAGTGTTATTTGATTTGAACTCAACATTTTCCAAGGAACTTATAGTAGTTGGTTGTTTTAACAACATTTGATGATCAAAGTGTCAAATATATTATATATAATAATGTTTTAGTAAATGATATCAAATAACTATTCTTTTAACCTCATGTGGAGGAGACTGAAATTTTATTGTATTTTTTTACCTTTATGAGAAAAGAATTAATAGTCTAAAATCAAATAATATTTATTAGTTTCTGCAGCTTTTATATCTTTATTTTGTAAAAAATATTAATTTATTCAATATTTTTAAATCATTTTAATTTATAGGGTAATTATTCAAATTGGTCAGGAAAAAAAATTTGCATGGTACTTTTTCGGTCAGTAGAAGAATCAGAACAGCTAGATGTCAAGTATCAAGCATCCAAATTTGTGTTTTCAAATCAAATGAAAGTTGGTCTTGGTACTATATATATAATCTCTGCCATAAAACTCCAAGCTTTCTCTCTCAAACCTGTAACTCTCTCTCTCTAACTATATAACCTCATCCCTTCAGTACTACCAGTTGCCCAATCCCACCTACACAACACAACAAAATATCTACTGTACTTTCTGTTCAAAACAAGTTTGTTGCTGTATACCAGTACTCTGTTTTTTTCCAAAAAACTTTAAAGTGAAAGTCTTGCTTTGAAAACTCTTTGGATTTTAACCAAAAAACACCAAAACCAAGATCATTCAACAAGAAAGAGAAAATCTTTATTGTGTCAAGTTTGTTGCATTGCATGGAGAAGGTGCCAACTATAACTACATTGACAGCAAGGAGGCCAAAATGGCAATACCCACAGCCACAACCAACACCAAGAATCCTCCATTTGCCTCGGAGACCTCGAAAGAGAGTAACTTCAAAGGTTAAACCAGCTCCTGAGAGGAAAGGAAAGCTGGAGGCTTTGTTTGGTCAAGAAAGAGAGTTTTCCAGAGGAGTTATGATGCCAATTGTAATGGTAAATGGTGGTGATGGTGGTGAATGTAAGGAAGAGAGGAGGAGGGAGAGAGTGGAGGAAGGAGAGTGTAATTTAATGGTGGAGGAAGAGAAATGGAGGTTTCAGGCAGAGATGTTAAGGGCAGAGTGTAATTTGTTGAGAATGGAGAGAGAGATTGCTTTGAAGAAGATGGAGAGGAGAAGGGTACAGATTGAAAGGACTCTGAGATCTGCTGTTCATACTCTGCTTTCTGTTAGTATTTTCTCTTAATTAATCAGTCCATTTTTTTCAGTTATATTTTACTTTTCAATGCTTAATGAAGATTTTCAGTAGTTCTTGACAGGAAAAAACAAATTAACTTTCACTTTTTAGGTATAACAAGACTAGAGAGAATTCTGAATCTAACCAGGAAAAACTGACAGGGCTATTAGAATTAATTTTTTGTTTATTAATTTTTTTTAAATTTCTGTAGCTATGGCATATTTGTTTGCTACCCTAGTCAGCTTTCTTTTTTTTTTTTAAGAAAAAACAAGACTCTCAAGGGAGTCAGAAGGAGCTGAATTGGTGCTCTGAAATTCTGTTCTTTTTTTAATATTGTTATATTGTTGCAATCACTAATCAAACGAATTATTTTCCAGATATCATTACAAACTGGCTCCAAATCTCTTACATGGTTTCAGTTTCATTTTCCTTAATGTGGGTAGTTGACGGATCATTTTTAAAGTTCTTTTATATGATTTTAATAATTTCAAGCTAATACTTCTGTAAATTTTCATAATTTTGCAGTTAATATGGTGATTTAATTCAAAAAACTTTTCATGTTAAGAGAGTGTAAATTTTGATCTTCTGCAACATTTAATTTGTAGGGAAGAAAAAAGATCTGTGATGGAAAGGATGCAAGACTGGTACTGGAACAGGATATAAGAGAACTGGCCGAGAAATTGGAGAAATTGCAGAGAAGACCAAGAACTAAGGACTTGGAAGTTCATAAGTGCAATAATTTTGATAAACAAGCATTGCTTCTTCAGAGACAGTTAAAGAAATTTGGAGGTGAATCAAATGAGATATACGTGAAAGAGATCCAAGAGATGGCAGAAGCAAGCTTGTCCATCAAATCTACTTGCAGTGTCGACGAGAAATTTGCTTCGAATCGTAGTTTCAATGTAATGTTGATTCTCCCTTCTTTCTTTTTTATCACAATTTCTCATGATCTTTGCAGCACAAAACTCTCCCTAACGAGTTTTAGAACAAAACCCAGAGAGTTAATGTTTTTGTGTTAAGTTCGTTATGTGCTAGTCCAGAGAGTGACTAATTGCCACTAATATGATATTTAGGTAGAGTTACTGAGAAGAAAAATGGAGGGATTGTGCAAAGAAACTTTTTTGGAGAGAATGGAGGACGAGTACGGGTCAATGCTCTCTATAGCAAACACTTCTGCTGCCAGTTCGGCCTCCACATCAAAGCGCTTAGATCCTGATATATCTTCATCCTCTTCAAGGCAACCATGGAAGGTTAATTTCTTTCATTTTTATAGCTAGTCTTAATAGTTAATGTAATTGTTCAACAAGAAGCATAAAGTTCAATTATAAGACCTGAAGCTCATCTTCTGGAAATTTCATGTGCAGGATACAAAACACAAGGCGGAGGCAAAGTGTTCCGGTCGCTGCAAGGCTATTTTAAGGAGAGTTGTTGAGCAAGTTCGCGCTGAAACAGAACAATGGTCGCAGATGCAAGAGATGGTGGGGCAAGTCAGAGATGAGATGGAAGAATTGCAAGCTTCTAGAGAATTTTGGGAGGATAAAGCACTTCAATCTGATTGCCAAATTCAGTCTCTTCGTTCTGTTGTAAGTATAGAAATTTATACCTTCTTTATGTTTCCCGCTTCCTAAAAACGC
>CAODLS013714058.1:0-19486 GCA_948243855.1 Flueggea neowawraea
ATTAAGTCAACTTAAAATTTTGAAATAAATTTAAATTTTAAATTATAAATATTTTAATTTACGGGTCAAAATATTTAAATATTTTTATATGAAATTAATAAATATAACAAAATATATTTTATTAAATTATTAATAGAAAAATTTAATTTGAAGTATTTGTGATGAAAGAATAATAGTAATAAAAAATAGAATAGTGTGAGGAATATGTGCGGAATATTTTTTTGGATAGATTTAGAGTTTGTGTCTGGAGAAAATTTTACTATAGATGATCTAAATTTAAAATTTAGATTTAAAATTTAGGGTTTTGGGTTGGAAATAGCCTAAAGCTCCCGGAGTAAGCTCACATGATCTTTAAAGTGCTATTCTTGATCGGGAGAGGTCATTATCATTTTGCTTTGATATCTTTTTCATATTTTTATTTTTCATACTTGTAAGGTTCAGATTAAATTAAATTAAATTTAATAAATAATTAAATAATAATATATTAAATTTATTTTGATGTACATGCACAATGAATAATTATTTTAGTGTGTTATTACTCTTATAACCATTAAATAAATTTAAATCTAATTTTTACCGTTAAAAGTACGAAAATAATATTAAACCAAAAGGAAATAGCCAGTTACATTCTTGATCACTGTGGGTTGTTTTTGGGTAAAATTTGTAAATATTCAATTTTTAATTTGACGATAAAGGGTTGAAGGTGGATCCTTTGAGTGAAATTTAAGTGATGCAATGCATTTGTAAATTATTATAGATTAGTTATGTTTTTTTTTTACTATTGGACTATTGTTTCTTTTTTTAATTGTGCAATTAGGGATAGGCGTTTGAAAATGTGTGGTCTTCTGATCAATAATATGTTAGGGACCCTAACACTAACTTAGGACTTAGGGTTTGTGTTATGAATTAATCAAATTGTTATTTATAGTTGAAAAAATGGTTCATGAAGATAATTTAATAATTGAAAATATGTAGATTTGATGTAGATATTAAGAATTTGAAAATTTTAACGTTACATTAATTAATACTTTATATGCAGGTTTTCTTTTTTAGAACAAATTTGGTATATATTATTAATACAATTAAAATAAAATCAAGATTATGAAGATATTAGGATAAACCGACCTAACGATCCACCGCCTTCACTCTTATTATATAAGAGGAATGGCTTTCTGATGCCTTTTTCTAACCTCCTCCTCCTCCTCCTCCTCTTTCTTCTCCTCTGTTTTTCAACTCATCAAATTAGGGTTTTCTCGTTTTGATTTAGACCACCTTCTTCTTCTTCTTCTTCTTCAACTTATCAAATTAGGGTTTTCTTCCTTTTGATTTAAAGATTCGTCCTCGCTCTCTTCCTGTATTTGAACCTCGTTTCTTCAGATTTCCGAGTGCGCTCTTTTTTCGACTGATCAAAACCGTGGTTTTCTGCAGCTTTCTTGTTCTACGAAATCAAAATTCTGGCTTCCAGCCCTGTTTTTAGAGGCATCAGTCACATTGCTATCTTTGTCTCTGTGTTGCCTCGGAGTAAAAGTTGAATGCCCAGTACCTTTAATGGGTAATTAGTGCTTGATAAATGCACACTGTTTATCTGATTCTGAGACATAGATGGTGATTGTTGTCTGATGCCCAAGATTTCTTGAAATAGATCAAAATTAGGGTTTTTTAAAAGATTTCTACTGATCAATTCGTTGTCTTTGTTTTCTTATGGAACCTCGGACTTGTTTTACATTAAATAAGCTGTTCATGAAGAGATTTATGGTAACCCAGATAGCGCCTCTTTTTTTTTTTTGTGGGTTACTCTAGTGCTTAAAATCGTAGTTTTCTAAGATGTGTTTTAGCAGATCAATATAAGCTTTCCTGTCCCTGATTCTTAAACAATCAATTTTGAGTTTTCTGTGATTTCCAAATCAAAAGTGCGATTGTGAGTTTTCTGTCGGACTAAAAATTGGCGTTGCCTTATTTTTCTTGAAAAAGAAAAACAACGCTGGTGCCTTTGATTAATAGGTGCTTAATGCACTACACGTTGGTCCCTTATAAGTTGTTGCCTTATTTTCTTTTGTATTTTCTTGCAAAAGAAAATCAGTGCTGGTGCCTTATAAGTTGTTGCCTTATTTTTCTTGAAAAAGAAAAACAACGCTGGTGCCTGGTTAATATGTGCTTAATGCACTATGATCTGGCCCCTTTGAAGTTGTTTCCTTATTTTCTTGCAAAAGAAAATCAGAGCTGGTGCCTTGATTAAGATTGCTTAATGCACTATGAGCTGGTCCCTCTGAATTTGTTGCCTTATTTTCTTGCAAAAGAAAATCAGAGCTGGTGCCTTGATTAATAGGTGCTTAATGCACTACAAGCAGGTCCCTTATAAGTTGTTGCCTTATTTTTCTTGAAAAAGAAAAACAACGCTGGTGCCTGGTTAATATGTGCTTAATGCACTACGCTTTGATCCCATAGAAGTTGTTGCCTTATTTTTCCAATGCTATTGCCTTGATTAAGAGTGCTTAATGCACTGCAAGCTGGTCCCGTAGAAGTAGTTGCCTTATTTTTCTTGAAAAAGAAAAGCAACGCTGGTGGCTTGATTATTGCTTAATGCACTACAAGCTGGTCCCTTAGAAGTTGTTGCCTTATTATTCTTGAAAAAGAAAAACAAAACTGGTGCCTTGATTGATAGTGCTTAATGCACTGCAAGCTATTCCCTTATAAGTTGTTGCCATATTTTCTTGCAAAAGAAAATCAAAGCTGGTGCCTTTGATTAAGAGTGCTTAATGCACAACGAGCTGGTCCCTTAGAAGTTGTTGCCATATTTTTCTTGGAAAAGAAAAACAACGGTGGTGCCTTGGTTAATAGGTGCTTAATGCACTACGAGTTGGTCCCTCATAAGCCGTTGCCATATTTTTCTTGGAAAAGGAAAAACAACGGTGCTGCCTTGATTCATATGTGGTTAATGCTTCCAAGAAAAACAATGCTGGTGCCTTTGATTAATAGTGTGTTTAATGCACAACAAGCTGGTCCCTTAGAAGTTGCTGCCTCATTTTCCTGAAATAGAAAAACAAAGCTTGTGCCCTTGATTAAGAGTGCTTAAAGCACTACATGCTGGTCCCTTGTATAAGTTGCCTTATTTTTCTTGAAAAAGAAAAACAACGCTGCTGCCTTGATTAATAGGTACTTAATGCACTACAAGTTGGCCCCTTATAAGTTGTTGCCTTATTTTCTTGCAAAAGAAAATCAAAGCTGGTGCCTTGATTATTAGGTGCTTAATGCACAACTAGCTGGCCCCTTTGAATTTTTGCCTTATTTTCTTGAAAAAGAAAAACAAAGTTGGTGCCTTTGATTAAGAGTGCTTAATGCACTACGAGCTGGTCCCTTATAAGTTGCCTTATTTTTCATGAAAAAGAGAAACAATGCTGGTGGCTTGATTAGTAGGTGCTTAATACACTACACGTTGGTCCCTTATAAGTTGTTGCCTTATTTTCTTGCAAAGGAAAATCAGAGCTGGTGCCTTGATTATAAGGTGCTTAATGCACTACAAGTTGGTGCCTTGATTAATAGGTGCTTAATGCACTACAAGTTGGTGCCTTTGATTAAGCGTGCTTAATGCACTACAAGTTGGTGCCTTTGATTAAGAGTGCTTAATGCACTACGAGCTGGTGCCTTATAAGTTGTTGCCTTATTTTTCATGAAAAGAAAAACAAAGCTGGTGCCTTAGTTAAAATGCGTGCTTAACGCACTACGAGCTGGTACCATAGAAGTTGTTGCCTTATTTTTCCAACGCTATTGCCTTGATTAAGAATGCTTACTGCACTGCAAGCTGGTCTCTTAGAGGTTTGTGCCTTTTTTTTTTGAAAAAGTAAATCATCGCTGGTGCCATGATTAAAATTGCTTAATGCACTACAAGCTGGTCCCTTAGAAGTTGTTGCCTTATTTTTCTTGGAAAAGAAAAACAACGCTGGTGCCTTGGTTAATATGATGCACTGCGAGCTGGTCCCATAGAAGTTGTTTCCTTATTTTTCCAACGCTATTGCCTTGCTTAAGAGTGCTTAATGCACTGCAAGCTGGTCCCTTAGAAGTTTTTGCCTTTATTTTCTTAAAAAAGAAAATCAACGCTAATGTCTTTGATTAAGAGTGCTTAATGCGCTACGAGCTGGTCCCTTATAAGTTGTTGACTTATTTTTCTTGAAAAAGAAATCGACGCTGGTGCCTTGATTATTAGGTGATTAATGCACTACAAGTTGGTCCCTTTTAATTTGTTGCCTGAAAGCCGGTGCCTTTGATTAGTAGTGTGCTTAATGCACCACTAGCTGGTCCCATAGAAGTTGCCTTATTTTTCTTGAAAAAGAAAAACAACGTTGGTGCGTTGGTTAATATGTGCTTTGCACTACGAACTGGTCCCATATAAGTTGCCTTATTTTTCCAACGCTATTGCCTTGATTAAGAGTGCTTAATGCACTGCAAGCTGGTCTTTTAGAAGTTTTTGCCTTATTTTTCTTAAAAACAATGCTGGTGCCTTTGATTAAGAGTGTGCTTAATGCACTACGAGCTAGTCTCTTTGAAGTTGCTGCGTTATTTTCCTGAAAAAGAAAATCAATGCTAGTGCCTTTAATTAAGAGTGCTTAATGTACTACGAGCTAGTCCCTTTGAAGTTGCTCCCTTATTTTCCTGAAAAAGAAAAACAACGCTGGTGCCTTGATTAATAGGTGCTTAATGCACTACAGGCTGGTCCCTTATATAAGTTGCCTTATTTTTCTTGAAAAAGAAAAACAACGCTGGTGCCTTGATTAAGAGTGCTTAATGCACTATGAGCTGGTCCCTTTGAAGTTGTTTCCTTATTTTCTTGCAAAAGAAAATTAGAGCTGGTGCCTTGATTAAGATTGCTTAATGCACTATGAGCTGGCCCCTTTGAATTTGTTGCCTTATTTTCTTGCAAAAGAAGTTCAGAGCTGGTGCCTTGATTAATAGGTGCTTAATGCCCTACAAGCAGGTACCTTATAAGTTGTTGCCTTATTTTTCTTGAAAAAGAAAAACAACGCTGGTGCCTTGGTTAATATGTGTGCTTAATGCACTACGCTTTGGTCCCATAGAAGGTATTGCCTTATTTTTCCAATGCTATTGCCTTGATTAAGAGTGCTTAATGCACTGCAAGCTGGTCCCGTAGTAGTAGTTGCCTTATTTTTTTTTTTTTTGAAAAAGAAAAGCAACGCTGGTGCCTTGATTAAGATTGCTTGCTTAATGCACTATAAGCTGGTCCCTTAGAAGTTGTTGCCTTATTTTTTTTGGAAAAGAAAAACAAAGCTGGTGCCTTGATTGATAGTGTGCTTAATGCACTGCAAGTTGCCATATTTTCTTGCAAAAGAAAATCAAAGCTGGTGCCTTTGATTAAGAGTGGTTAATGCACAACGAGCTGGTCCCTTAGAAGTTGTTGCCATATTTTTCTTGGAAAAGAAAAAACAACGGTGGTGCCTTGGTTAATAGGTGCTTAATGCATTACAAGCTGGTCGCTTGGAAGTTGTTGCCTTATTTTCTTGAAAAAGATAATCAACGCTGGTTCCTTGATTAAGAGTGCTTAATGCACTACGAGCTGGTCCTTATAAGTTGTTGCCTTATTTTTCTTGGAAAAGAAAATCAACGTTGGTGCTTTGATGTGTTTAATGCATTGCAAGCTTGTCCCTTAGAAGTTGTTGCCTTATTTTTCTTGAAAAAGAAAAACAACTATGGTGCCTTGGTTAATTTGTCTGCTTAATGCACTACGAGTTGGTCCCTTATAAGCTGTTGCCATATTTTTCTTGGAAAAGAAATAAAAACGGGTTGTGCCTTGATTAATGTGTGGTTAATGCTTCCAAAGAAAACAATGCTGGTGCTTTTGATTAATAGTGCTTAATGCACCACAAGCTGGTCCCTTTGAAGTTTTTGCCTTAGTTTCCTGAAATAGAAAAACAAAGCTGGTGCCTTTGATTAAGAGTGCTTATTGCTTAATGCACTACGAGCTGTGGTACCTTTTAAGTTCCCTTACTTTTCTTGAAAAAGAACAACGCTGGTGCCTTGATTAATAGGTACTTAATGCACTACAAGTTGGTCCCTTATAAGTTGTTGCCTTATTTTCTTGCAAAAGAAAATCAGAGCTGGTGCCTTGATTATTGGGTGCTTAATTTACTACAAGCTGCTCCCTTTGAAGTTGTTGCCTTATTTTTTTGAAAAAGAAAACCAAAGCTGGTCCCTTGCTTAATGCACTACAAGCTGGTCCCTTAGAACTTGTTGCCTTATTTTCCTGAAAAAGAAAACAAAGCGGGTGCCTTTGATTAAGAGTGATTAATGCACTACGAGCTGGCCCCTTATAAGTTGCCATTTTTTTCTTGAAAAAGAAAAACAATGCTGGTGGCTTTATTAGTAGGTGCTTAATGCACTACACGTTGGTCCCTTATAAGTTGTTGCCTTATTTTCTTGCAAAAGAAAATCGGAGCTGGTCCCTTGATTAGTAGGTGCTTAATGCACTACAAGTTGGTCCCTTTTAATTTGTTGCCTCATTTTCTTGAAAAAGAAAATCAAAGCTGGTGCCTTTGATTAATAGTGCTTAATGCACTAAAAGCTGGTCCCTTAGAAGTTGTTGCCTTATTTTTCTTGAAAAAGAAAAATAACGCTGGTGTCATGGTTAATAGGTGCTTAATGCATTACAAGCTGGTCCCTTAGAAGTTGTTGCCTTATTTTCTTGAAAAAGATAATCAACGCTGGTGCCTTGATTAAGAGTGCTTAATGCACTACGAGCTGGTCCTTATAAGTTGTTGCCTTATTTTTCTTGGAAAAGAAAATCAACGCTGGTGCATTGATTATTAGGTGCTTAATGCACTGCAAGCTTGTCCCTTAGAAGTTGTTGCCTTATTTTTCTTGAAAAAGAAAAACAACGCTGGTGCCTTTGTTTAAGAGTACTTAATGCACTACAAGTTGGTCCCTTATTTGTTGCCTTATTTTTCTCGAAAAAGAAAATCAACGCTGGTGCTTTTGATTAAGAATGCTTAATGCACTACGAATTGGTCCCTTAGAAGTTGTTGCCTTATTTTTCTTGAAAAAGAAAAACAACGGTGGTGCCTTTGTTAATAGTGTGCTTAATGCGGTACGAGCTGGTCCCTTAGAAGCTGTTGCCTTATTTTTCTTGAAAAAGAAAGACAAAGCTGGTGCCTTTGATTAAGAGTGCTTGCACTACAAGTTGGTCATTTGTAAGCTGTTGCCTTCAGTCGATTTGCTACCCTATTGTTCTAAAAAGAAAGAAGAAAGTTGGTGCCATGAGTAAGTTCGCTAGACTAGTGCATAATGCACTATATCGATTGCCTGGTAATAGTGCTTAATGCACGATAATTTGGTCCCTTATCAGTCGTTGCCTTTCGTCAATTTGTTGTCTTAGTTTTCTGAAAATGTAAGAAAGACAAAACTGGTGCCTTGATTACTTCGTTATACTAGTGCATAATGCACTACATCATAACCCCGGTAATAGTGCTTGATGCACTACAAGTTGCTCTCTTATAAGTTGTTGCCTTCAGTTGATTTGCTGCCATATTTTTCTGAAAAGAAAGAAATTCTGGTCCGTGGTTTAAGTTCGCTATACTAGTGCTTAATGCACCACATCGACAATCCTGTAGTAGAGCTTAATGCCCTACAAGTTAGTCCTTTGTAAGCTGTTGCCTTCAGTCGATTTGAAACCTTATTTTTCTAAAAAGAAAGAAGAAAGTTGGTGCCTTGATTAAGTTCGCAAGACTAGTGCTTAATGCACTATATCGATAGCCTGGTAATAGTGCTTAATGCACGATAATTTGGTCCCTTATCAGTTGTTGCCTTTCGTCGATTTGTTTTCTTATTTTTCTGAAAAAGGAAAAAGAAAGACAAAGCTGGTGCCTTGATTAAGTTCGTTATACTAGTGCATAATGCACTGCATCATAATCCCGGTAATAGTGCTTGATGGCACTACAAGTTGGTCTCTTGTAAGTTGTTGCCTTCAGTTGATTTGCTTCCATATTTTTCTGAAAAGAAAAAGAAATCTGGTGCATTGTTTAAGTTCGCTATACTAGTGTTTAATGCACCACATCGACAACCCTGTAGTAGAGTTTAATGTAACTACAAGTTGGTTCCTTATAAGTTGTTGCCTTCAGTCGATTTGCTACCTTATTTTTCTAAAAAGAAAAACGAAAGCTGGTGCCTCAAGTTCGCTATATTAGTTTTTAATATAACACATCAATGGCTGTAGTAGAGCATAATGCACTACATTTTGGTTCCTTATCAGTTGTTGCATGTGGTCGTTTTGCTGCCTTATTATTCTGAAAATGACAAAAGCAAAGCTGGTGCTTTGATTAAGTTTGCTATACTGGTGCTTAATGCACTACATTGATAGCTCGTAATTGTGCTTATTGCACAACTTGGTCCCTTGTCAGTTGTTGCTTATTGCATGTGGTCGTAATAGTGTGCTTAATGCACTGCACTGATAGCCCGGTAATAATGCTTAATGCACTACAACTTAGTCCTTTATTAGTTCCTTATGTCGATTTTCTACTTTGTTTTCTTGAAAGAGAAAAACAAAGCTGGTGGCTTGATTAAGTTCACTATATTAGTGTTTGATGGACTACATCGATAGCCCGGTAATAGTGGTCAATGAACTACAATCTGGCCCCTTATCAGTTTTTGCCTTTGGTCGATTTGCTGCCTTATTTTTCTGAGAGAGAAAAACAAAGCTGGGGCTTTGATTAAGTTTGCTGTACTAGTGCTTAATGCACTACATCGATATCCCGGTAATAGTGCTTTATGCACTACAAGTTGGTCTCTCATCAGTTGTTGCCTGTGGTCGATTTGCTGCCTTATTTTTTTGGAAAAGAAAAACAATGCTGGTGCTTGTTTAAGTTCGCTATACTGGTGCTTCATGCATTGATTCAATGGGCCAGCAATAGTTCTTAATGCACGATAATTTGGTCGCGCATCAGTTGCTGCCTTTGTTCTATTTGCTACCTTATTTTCTTAAAAAAGAAAAACAAAGCTGGTGCCTTGATTACCTTGATTACGTTTGCTATACTATGGCTTCATGCACTTCATCGGTAGCCTGGTAATAGTGCTTAATGCACTACAATTTGGTCCTTTATTAGGTGTTGCCTTTGGTCGATTTGTTGAAAAGGAAAAGCAAAGCTGGTGCCATGATTAGGCTCGCTATATTAGTGTTTAATGGGCACTAGCAGTGGTGGAAAGGATTTAAGACGATTCCATCATCTATATTCAATTATCTCAAATAAATTAGTGCGATTAGACGGTGAGTGTCAATCTTTTTGTTCCTTTGGTTTCTCAGTTTATATGTCCCTATGTTGATTACTGGGATTGCATCTATATGCATTTCATTGAAATTGTTGTTTGATGAGTATGGTTTTACGCAAATTATTTACAATGATGCTGACATGTATTGTGTACTCTGTGCCTCGATCCTTGATTTATGTTATTGACTATTGGTTTAGTGGCTTATCGATGATGTGATAATCTGAGGTAACTTCTGTTGGTGCTTGATTTCATCTGAGTTGTTTTTGTTTTGTGTAATAATAACTTGTGGCATTTATCCAAGAACATGTGTGATACTTGTTACCCATCATAACTACTAGGATTTGTTTTCCATCCCATATTTGCATGTAGCATTTTACCAAAAAATGCAATTCTCTATCGATATGTTGATTACTTGAATTGCTGCCTCTCTCTGTTACATCCAAATGGTTTTTCAATGTGAATGGTTTTATGCTAGTGATGGTTTATGGTGATGACAGCGGAGGTCTCATGGTGCCTTAGCCCTTAAGTCATGTTTTCTGCTGCTGGTTTGTTACTTACTAGTGATGTGATATGACTGAGGCAAACCATATTAGTCCTTGTTTTCATGTGAATTTTCAATTTTTTTTTGTGTAAAATCTCATGTAGCACTTACCAAGAACATGAGGTATCTTGATGGCACTACATTCAATTCAAGTGTTACCTGTTGGTGGAAGTTAATCATTCAAGAGTCCCGAGAACCCCTTGAACTACAGGTTTTCTTTCTTCCTCTCGAGCCACGTATGTGTTACTCTGCTTCTTTGAATGGTGATTCATGTTTTATTATTTTGTTCTAAACTGTAACTACTTTTGCTACTGTTTAGTTTTTGAGTGTGTGGTGCTTTTTTTCAAGAGATAAGTTAGAGCGTAGCTTGAGGTTTTTTTGTTGTACATGGATTTGTGTATTCATGTTCGTGTTGCTTAGAATGGAATTGTGTTGTGTTGGGGTGATTGATTTGAGGTTGGATTAATTAAATTTATTCAGTAATCTATCCAGAAAGCTGGTGTTTGATAAAGAGAGCATCTGGAATCAGTTCTCTCAGTTTGAGAAAGATAATTATTCGAGAACAACGGAATGCGATTTCAGTAGGATATTAGAGTAAAAATCATTCACATCTTCAACCGGTTATATATACAGAAAATGTAGAATCTGAAGTTTAAGGACAGCTGCTTCAGCTTTTGTAGTTGAATCCCCTTCTATAAACACAGCTGCTTCAGGTTCACTTTCTACTATCTCCACTCCAGTAGTAGTTTCTGTACTCTCTCTGAGCATTGTAATTGGATCCCCTGCTTCAGAGTTAGCCATTTCAGGTTCCTCTGCGAATTTTTCTGCTTCAGCTACTTTTAAGGGCAGTTCATTATTTTTAGCTGAATCCTCTTCTTTAGAGTTAACCTCTTCAGGTTGAATTTCTTTGCTGTCCAATGCTTTAGGTTTTGTAGCCAATTTCCTTCAAGTATAGCATAGCTTCTTTTGATGATCAACTTCTTTCACTGAATTCTTTTCTTCAGAGATTGCCACTTCAGGTTTAATAGTTTCACTATCATTTTGGCTGCTGCTTTTGATCTCACTTCAGCTTTCCTTTATTTGCACAGTTTCATTTGAGATATCCACTTTTAAGTTCCGAATTGTCCATTTGAACAGTTTCTTTAGAGCATTCTTCAGCTTTAGTAGTAGCTATATCCTCCCTCCATCAAGCGCTATTTCTGATTTCTCCGTTTTAACTGTTGCTTTATAAATAAATAAAAACTGCGTCTTTTGACAAAAAAAAAAAACCTTCGAGCTTGCTTCAGACTTTGTAGCCAAGCCATCTCATTCAGAGGTAGTTTCTACCTCCGGTTTGTCTTCATCTCTCTTTACTTTATCAACTTCCTCTAGCATCTCTTGGTCCTTGTTTTCTCCTCCATTAATTGACTCTTCCAGTTGGACCTTGGTATTGACAGTATGATGTGTTTTCTTTTGTATTCAACTTCAGCTCTCTCTCTCTCTCTCTCTCTCTCTCTCTATAGAGCTTGAATCAAACTTTCTGTGTGCGTATTAATAGATAGCTAGAATCATTTATAGATGAAGCACGTTTCACGTACGTAAGGAAATGTTAACGTACGTGTTGTAATTCACGTACGCAAAGCTTGTTCAAAGATGATCAACGTATGTGAGAAAACAAATGTACGTAAGTTAGAGAATTTGCAGATTACGTACGTGAGGTTAAAGTGACGTACGTGAGAATGACACAGATAGCTGCAATGGATAGAAATGCATTCTAACGGTCATATTCTTCAAAGCAATGGTCATATTGATTCAAAGGATTATAAATGTATCAAGGAAGGGCAAAAAAACGTGGATGATTATATGCTTTCAAGTTTCAATCATTTTCATCATTCTCCTCGCTCTTAAACACCAAATCAAGCTAGAGATCAAGAGCATCAATCTCAAATACTCGACGCTAGTATAGTGCTTTAATCTGTTGTAAACAGCTTCACACATTTTGATAGAGGTTTGTTGTGAACCTATGGAAAACATTGTAATGGCCTTAGAGTTTTGAGCCGTAATCAATCTTGTTGGCCTTAGATGTTTGAGCCGCAATCAACCTTAGTGTAAGACTTTGTTGGATTGAGCCGAAATCAGCCTTCATTAGTGGAAAACATAAGTGAGATTTAGGTAGTGGACGCAGACATAGTTGACCGAACTACTATAAAAATTGCGGTGGTGTTTTCTTTCTTCATTTCAACTCGCTTTCGCTTTACAAACTTAAACAAGGCATCTCCGAGAAATTCTCCAACACAAATCTCTCTCTCAAAGTGTTTATAAAAACATTTACATCAAATGAAAGTTTTATGTTAGAGTTGAATATTTGATATTGATGCTCTTGATCTCTAGCTTGATTTAGTATTTTGGAGTGAGGGGAATGATAAAAATGATTGGGACTTGAAAGCATATAATCCATGTTTTTATGTCATTCCTTGATGTATTTATAGCCCTTTGAGTCAAATATGACTGTTGTTTTGAAGAATATGACCGTTGGAATGCATTTCTGCATGTTGCAGCTATCTGTGTCATTCTCACGTAAGTCACTTTAATCTCACTTACGTCATCTGCAAATTCTGTAGCTTGCATGCGTTTGTTTTATCTCACGTACGTTGATCATCTTTGAGTAAGTTTTGCGTACGTGAAACGTGCTTTAGAGGGTTCCAGTGGCTTCTGATTTTCTTCAAACCCTCTCACGTACGTGATACACTTCTAACGTACGTGAAGCACTTGCAATGGCTTGTTTCGCAACTCCGAGCTCTCCAACGTGTTCCACTTCAAGTCAAACGTTTTGCACATCTTCAAAATACATAAAAAACTTAATGTTGACCACTCTTAATCCAACAAGCTTGACTTGCATCATTTCAATTTTCAGGTCTTAATCGTGGAAAAGTATGGTTTGCATCTTCACAGCTGAGTGTGGATTAAGGTTCGATCATTGAGCTTTCATATGCATCTCAAAACCAAAATATAAAAGATATGAAAAGAATAACCCGTGCTATGTCAATGAATAGAAGATTCACAAGGTATAAATTTCTTAAAGAAAAAAGAGAAGCAAAGTGGCATTCTACATTAGGGCAAAAATTTTATTCATTTTCATCAGGGGCATTATCAAATATATACTAATATGGAACTACAGCAACATGTTCACTGAATTCTCCTTCTGCAGCCTCACTAACTATTCTAGGAGTATTCCAACCTAACCGTTGCATGTTAACTTCATCGTAGGCTTCGATGTTCAAACCTGAAGCAAGAAATAGTTCCAATTCATTCACGAACCTATCACTTCTTGCTGCTAGAAAAGGTCTCGCTGCATTGGAAACCAAAGCCCTGAATTCATCCCGAGTAGCCTCTAGTGTTTTCTTTATATTGGCTTGATCGTTCCTAGTGCGTGTCAAAAAGCAAGTGGGGAGGGAGAGAAGAGTGACTATATAGATGGCAAGGACAAAATCACGAGCCAGGAACCAGCAAACACAACAAACAGTATTACCTTCTCAGGAATGAATCAATCACACCAAGAAGATGGACTATAATATCCACATCTTCCTGCACATAGTATCCGACGAGGAAAATCATTAACCACCAGCAAGAGCAAGCAGATTTGGTTCAAGATAAAAGCTAAAAGGAATGCCTTAACATTGAATATTATCTATTCGTCAACAATGCAATCATTTTAAACCAGCAATTCAACTTGATGAAATTGACATTTAGTTATTAGAATTTGGAGGCCATGGGAAGCTCTACCTAATACAATGGTCAAAGTGATGAAGCCTACAAAGGCACACAAACATAGCTGTAACAGTCTGAATTTCTCATTGTTGTCCAAATCTGGAGCCACCGATTTGGCTGAAGATACTTGCGTAATTTCCAATATCGTGATATGTTGACAGCATTATTCAATATACCTGATTGAATGCATAATCGACTTAAAAGAATATAACATGAGAAAAAAAGAAAAAGAAAAGAAACAGTACAAGTATTAAACAACTAAGATAAGCACCAGCACTCCACATTCCTCAGCATAATAGCATTGTAATCTATACTTGTGTGCTTTTGAGAAGAATGAACTGAAATAATCAATTCAATTAAATCAATAACATTTTCTACGACAAAAGATTACATGAGAGAGAATTTTCAAACAAAGGTAATATAAAGATGGTACCAACCAATCCTCAATATGCTGATTTACATAGTGCCGTTGGAACGAACTTCCATCATATCCATATATTGTCGAAGAATTCCCCGTCTGTAAATCAGCAAAACCTAACATCATTGACAATATAACTTATGAAAACACCATATACATCATATGAACCTAAAATCCACTTCATGTGGAAGAAGAAGATAATTTTTAAGCAACATAAACCTCGCATAGAGGACATTTGACAGAAGACAGCTTGCGAGAATGCTTGTCAGCAACCACTTTAGTCCACTGGATGATGCATTTGTAACAAAACTTATCTGCAAAAAAAAAAAGAGCATCGAATAAATCACCAAACCCCATCATTCACAAACACACATGACACATCTTCATTACAAAGTTCTCAAATCACTGCAAAATTTGGCAAATACTACCCACTTCATTATCAATGCATAGTAGACAATCAGTCATAAAGTTTCCAAATTTATATTCCAACAATCAAAATAGAGATTACAGATTAATGGGTGATAAAGAATTGATAAAAGACAAGAAACAGTTCTCACATAAGCATTGAACATATAAAAATAGGCAGAAAGGAGTGAATTTGAGATAAGGGTACGAAAGCAAGCGTCCAGGTACGATTCTTCAAGGAAAGGACCGAGGCAGATTGGGAATTGACTTGAGTCTTGTGAAGGGGACGACTGGTTCTTGTTACCGTTGTCTCCTTCCTCTCGCTCCATTTTTTCTATCCAGAACAGGTTCCCGTTCCCGGGTTTTCTTTTCTTTTTGACATAATATTGCCCGGCATATTAAGTATTTTAAAGTTTGCTTTAAAATAATATATAAATTTTTATTTTAGATTACTCGATTATTTTTAGAATTTTTTTTTTCTTTCGGCCGTCAATATTTTTGAAAGTCACATTAACTCAAACAATTAATCCTTGATTTGTTATGAAATGTTAAAAAAAAATATTGAACAATAAATTAAAGTGTGTTTAATTTAATGAATTAAGTAGATTAGATAATAGAAAAATAGAAAATGTCTTAATATACATATTAATATTTCTAAAACAAACAATACTTCTTTTTGTCAATTCTCGATTGCCAGTATATGTGAGCCTAATAGTTTTGAAGTTTTTACTCTTGACCGGAAATTAATCTTCGATCTTTTAGTACTCAAGACGACTCTTGTAGTTGAGGCTATTAGTACTCTTTTCACTTTCACTTGATCGTGTCTTGAGAAACCAAAATCAGTAGTTTTATATATTACAATGCATGACTAAATCAAGATTGGTCTCCTATATAATGCATTTCTTGACATTGACTTGCCTTTGCAGCTGTGTTTTACACATTTCCAATTTATTTAGCTGCATCTTCATATTCTGAACCTCCTCCTTCATGATCTTGATCTCCTTCTTTGGTGTCATCATCAACACCTTCTTCTTCTCTAAGCCTTTACTTGCTCCGACAATGGCTTCACTCCTTGATCTCTGATAACTGGACCCAGTTGCTGTCATGAACCTTGTCAGGTTCACTTGTTCAAGAAGGATAAGTCGTGTTTGGATGTCAACTGATAGTCTGCCATTCTTCACTGCGTGTTGACGAGCTTCTTGTGATAGTTTATGGAAGTCCATGGCTTTACATACGAGGCTCCTCTCTTCTTCTGTTAGTCCTGGATGCAACTGCATAAACTGTTTATTAGAAAGCATTTTTTTTTTCTTTTTCAAAGTATGAGTATAGATTTCATGTCCATTTAGCGGTTGTTGTTATAGCAACTAATCTCTATTTGCTCTAAAAGTTATGAGAGTTGGTGTGAGAAAATTTTGAGCTTTAAACTTTTGATCTATGGTCTTATGCAAGTCTCTCAGCCAAAATGTGTTCATTGTTATTTATATTACTATCGAACCTAAAAAGGACAAAGTTACGGTATAATGCTCTGAGTAAACATATAAATGTGTAAATTAAAAGTATTTTTAGAATCTTAAATCTTTCTTCTAAACTTGAACAAAGTTTAAAACATTCTATTAAGCTTAGCCTACTAGTACTAGAGGCATCTTTAACAAAAAATGAAAAATTGAGGTAAATATATAGATGTAGCTACTAAAAGATTAAGAGTTCGATTCTAGTCAAATCTAAAAGCATAAAAAAGGTTCAAAACTTTAATTTTTTATGCTTCAAATTAGATAAGAACAACTGAAATTAAAAAATACCTTGAGGTACATATCTATAGACTTGTAAAGATTGTCATGACAGTTTCGAGCATTTTTAGGCAATGCTTCTGCAAGCAACTGGAACTCAGTAGCAGAAAGCTTCTCATCTCTTGAAATCACCATCAGATACCTATCCACCAAACTTCCAGCAGCAAATATTCTCCCTGGACCTGAATTCTTGAATCCTGAAGAAGATACACAATTCTTCACTACCCTCATTACAACTCCAACATCATATACAGTTCCAGAGTTTCCATAATTGTTCACCAGGAGATCTTTAACATCACATTTCACCAACATCAGACCTACCCTTCCTTCTAGGCTGTTTAAGAGTTCTGGACTGATTTTCATCATCACTCCAAGCTTCAGGAGGTGAAGCAGAAAGTTGCAGGAAACAGAATTTTCTTCATCAGGAAGGACCCTAATCAAGCTTTCTACTGTAACTCTCAGGAACTGGTGAGTTAGATGTTTTGGCAGGTTGTCTAGTCCAGAATGAATCCTAGAAAGCCATTTATTGGTCCAGGAAGCTATGCATGATCCAACAAGTTCTGGTTTTACTCGTCTTCTCTTGATGGATTCAATGACTTCAACAAAATGATCTATTCGAAGCCATGAAACGTCTTCAAACCACCAATTCTCAGCTGTAAATCCATTTTTTACCTTGTCAGCATCGTTCATCACAGCATTCAAGTTCAATGCATCATCATTGCTGAAACCAAACGTTTTCGGGTTCAAAGAAGCCTTCCAGGCTATGGCTTCAGAGCATCGTTTAAGGATTTTCAAGTCCTTGGCCCATGAAGTTATGTTTTCACATCTTTTTAAAATTCGAAATATGTCTTTCCATGATGAAACAATATAAAACTTATAAAAGCCTGTCTTGGAAATCAGATTGCCTTGTCCGAAATCATCAGTCATTTCTAAATAATGTGCTGCACAAAGTGCTGGAGCAATGTTGGCTGATTTTAGATCAATCCTCCATCCATAGCAGAACTTCACCACCATTTCAAAGATTTTAGCTCCACCAGGAAAATTGTCTATTTTGATCTCAGCAGCATTGTCTATCTTTCCGTTGCTTCTTCTCTGAAACACCAATCTGTTCAAGTATCCACTTCTAGAGACCATTGGAATCTGATCATCACAATTCACAAAAAAACATGATTTCGGATTTCTAGTATGGTATTCATTTGCAAAAGACATGAGCTTTCAGTTAAGAATGTTGCACAAAGTATATCAGAATCAAGAAAAAATTATGTTCATGCTAAAAACTGCAGCAGTTCAAATAGATTTATGCAGAAACCTATGGAGAGAGAAGCAATTCACTTATGTTTAATTAGCATTAGATAGTTTATGAAACATGTAATGACATGTCAAGTAAGAAGATTATGCCATGTCATTAAATGCCATCTTTATCACATCAAGTAGGCCTAACTTAATCATTCTTGTTGTAATGAATAAATCAGTCAGAGTTGCAGTTCCAAACAAGCAAAAAAAAAAAATCCTCAGCTTACCTTGTGTAAGTGAAAGCTTGAATCTTCAACTTGTATGATCAAATCACAGGCAACTTTGCTCCGAACGATCCTACACCAGATAAAACAATAACAATGTAACTTAAACCATGTTCTGATTGTAAAACTGACATGTTCATATGCAGAAATTAAGATTACCAGTTCTGATTTCTTCTTTCAAGAGCCTCAGCAGCAATTTTAGCTCTTCCTGGAAAAATAACACACATATTGTTCTTCCCACCAGATACTGAACCACCGGAACCATTTACTTCACCAATACTTGTCCTTCCATTTGTAGCCTTCTCATGTACTGTCGCAAGGAACTTGTAGTTCATTCTTGTTTTTTGGATTAAACTCACTAGTTGACTTTCTTGACACAAAGCAGCAGTAGTTCTGGACCCACTGCTTCAGTTTAAGGGATGGGAGACTATATATATAATAGGACTAGTAATTTCAAGACTGAGTACACTATTACGACACAATGCACTTGACACAATTTCCTTTTTGTTGTATTTATACCACGTGTAATCGTATGAGATTTGCAGAAGACGTAATATGATTACTAGCATACGAATACTCAACTTTAATATATAGTCAGGACAAGAAAAGGAAAAAGGAATTTATTGCCATTAAGATGGTTAGTTACCTTTCGCCATCATGTTTGTGGTCAGAAAACAGAATGGAGCCAACACCATGATAGTATTTGTTGTTCTTCAATCTCCTCCACTTGTTGTCAAGAGTCACAATGAGGTCTTCCTCTTATTAGTTTTGCCACCACAAAAAAAGTGTATGCCACCTATTCAGGATGAACCTAAAACCCCAGCCATTAGATAATTAAAAAGTTCATAAAGTGCACTTGCACTTTGACTTGAGTGAGTATGAATTGTGCTCTCGTTTGTATTCACCAAATAATTATTTCACTGTAAATCGATATTGAATTGTCTCCAGCACTAATTGATGAAAGTTAGAATCTTGACAAAAATACTGTAGATGAACGAGTGTTCAGTTTCCAGTAAAAGGCAATCCTAGAATAAATAATAACTTTCATAAATCTTATGCAAATTGCAAATCACTAAACTAAAAATTAATCATTTTAAAAATTTCATTTGAGCCACTGACTTGATATCACTTGTTATTAGAGTTAATTATCCTAGGTGCTGATTAAAAAATTTTGATTTGTAATAATACACACAATTTTTATATTATAATAATAGAATTTTCAAATTTTAATTTGTAAGAGTGTCATTTTTCAAAATTATGAAATTTAAAAATGTCATATGAAAATCTCTGAAGACTTTTATGGAGACCTATAAAAATCTCCAGTAAAAATTCTAAAAATTATTAGAGACCTCTAGTAGAGAGATCTAAAGACCTTAGAGATCTATGTAGACCTCCAATAGAGATCTCTGAAGACTTTTAGTATAAATCTTTGGATACCAAAACTTCCAGTGAAGACTCTTTGAAATTACTAAAGACCTATAAAAATTTCTAGTGAAGACAACTGCAGACTTAATGCATCATTTTTTAAAATCAGTTTTTTATTTTTATAAATGTGCGATTTTCCCATGTTATTATAGATTGTGGGCCCAAATGTTCCTCCGGCTGGTTTGGTGCTTGCCAGTTGCCAACAAAGTCTCTTCAGTTTTGAGTTGGTAATGGTTAAATGGCCTATTTCAAATTCCTATCTAAAAACCCCCCAAAACAGTCTCAATTCAACTCAAAGTTTCCAAGAAAGAACCCATTTGTAACGGTCACTTCTTCCTTCTGTTATTGTTCTCACAGTTGCGAGCAAAATGCAAGAGAC